>APFE031733642.1:79567-98351 GCA_000404065.3 Pinus taeda
CTTGAATAAATACAAATATCAAAAGTACATTTATGAAGACCGAACCTAGTTACACTTTCTTCAACACCCCCTCTTAACTAGGGAGGTATTCATAAATCATTACAAGGTGTTTGGCTATTTTTCAGTCTTGAATAATTCACATAAGAGAAACCGGATTGGAAACCCATCTGTTATAGCATCATATTAGCCAACATTGTTCATAGCAAGGCCTTGACTAATAGCTTTATCTCTCATAAGATCAGAGCACAATGTTGGTGAGGCCAATGGCTTATAAACACCTTAATCATTGCCTCTAAAGGTACATAGCCAGCCAGGTGTTCCCTGTGTATGACCTTCTAGGACAATTCTTGTCTTGGGTTCCCAGCCCTCAAAGAATATCACTCATCTTGCATACTCTTGTCTTGGATGCCCTACACATCCTCAAAGAGCATCAGATGCCAAATGATTACCCAATCCTCCCATTCTTTCTTTCCAAGTGAAGACAAGAATGGTGTGCCTATCTCTTCCCCTTGATTGAGGAAGACATGCCGAAGTTTCCTCTGACAAGGAAGTTGCCCAAGCTCCTTTATAGTTGGGAACTTGTTAGAACTCCCTCTTGGCTAGGGACTTGTCCATTCATCAACAACTCCTTCTTCATGGATCCTTCAACCGCTTGATCTCCTTCTTTCCTTCGATGTCATGAAGTCTTTGTTTGAACTTCTTCTTGGCAGGGTACCAGCCATCGATCACGTTCCCTCCTGGTTTGTCATGTGATTGCTCCCTTCGTGGAAAGTGGCCTTCTTCACATATATCAGGTCCTTTTTGTCATCTAACTACTCGCTTTTCATATTTTCTATCCTTCATAATACTTATCACATGGATGCTTGGTTATACTCGCTTGTTCCCATACTTTGATTTAGTGGCCCTTCATGACTTCATCGTGATATTGCCTCAACACCAAATGGTGCTTTTGTTGGATGGCCTCTTCATCATGACATATTTGTAGAGTTGAATCGGTTATCTACACCTTACTATCTTCGAGGCCTTTGTAGATGTCAAGGGTCCTTTATCTTTTTCTTCCTTTGTCAGAGTTGCCATGCCTTCTTTCGAGAGATGTTGAGGAATCTTGTCAAATAGTTATTCTTTGTGACCGCGATGTTTTTCACATGCTTGATCTCTTTCTTCATTTTCTTCTTCTTGGATTGATTAGTCAACCACCTTATAATCCTTATGAGAGCACTTCTTCATGTTGACCTTTACTCCATTGTAGTACATGCCTCCAAGCATGTCGTTGGCGAAAGAGATCCTTTTATTCTTGATCGCAATTCTATAACTTTTCCCATGACCCAATCAATATATATGATGACACGACTTAAAATTTGATGCATACATACCTCATCTTGATTATGCTTTTATCATCTCGGCTTTATTTAATAGTTCTCCTTGATTGTTGTAGCCTTTCTTGCTTCATCTACTCTCGCCTGTATATCATCCTCTCTTGAATCCCATAAATGGGACCCCCAATGAGAGCTCTACCCCCTTTGAAAGAAGACTTTAAGAAAAGAGGTTGACTTAGTCATAGGAGGATCTTCCTTCTTTTGCTTCTTGTCATCTTCTTTCACTTCGTGAGTTGCATGAGCTTCTTCCCTTTTTTTCTTGTTGTTGCTGTACTTCTCAAGTTTAGGACAATCCCTTTTGTAGCATCCATATTCTTGGCATCCAAACCATTGGACTTTGGACGTGTAGTGGTCCCAACAAATTTGTTACTTTCCGTGCAAAAAGACACTAAGGTATACTCAGAAGGAGGAATATACTTACTTGATAGAGTTTGAGATGTAGTGAACTTGCTTTATTCTTGAAGACTTGATGGCTTGCCTTCCTCAGATCTTGATGTTGTTCAAGTTGCTTTCTTCAAATGGACTTGCTTGATGACTTGACTCATAGTGCCTTTCATTTTTCAAGATGGTGTAGCTTGATGTAGGTCCCTGTTCGATTTGTTCTTCTTATAGGTGCCTTTATACAAGGTGTTTCTTCTTTCTTTGTAGTCTTCCATGATGAATGATAGATGGTAGACCTTCTTGTCCTTGATGTGATTGAGACTTCTTGGCTTGATGCTTCAACCTTGCGGATGTTCTTGAGATTCCCTTTCCTTGATGTGTCACCTTAGCTCCAATACCGTGTTGAAGAATCTGGGGCAAAGGGGTATAGCGGGATTCTTCTAGACTTGATAACAATTTATGAAGCTCTTTTACAATTTATTGTGTTATCTTATTCTTCTTCTCTTCTTATTAATGCATGTGTGTTTACTTTCATCAAACTGGTGCCAAAAACATAAGAACATGAACACAAGATGTTGGCTCTCTGCCAAGGAAAAACCTCTCTCTCAGAGAGGAAAACCCTTTCATAAATTTCTGTTATTTAAGCTTCTTATTTGTCATTGTGAAGCCCTAGACCCTTGACAATAATATCCTCCTAGCACAAGTCGAGTCCTTCCTCCTCTCTACACTTTGTTTCTTCAGCACTTCGTTCCCCAGTACTGTGTCCTTCTTTCAACTTTTGATACTCCATGGTGGACTAGCTCTAGAAGAGAATCCAACCTTTGATCCTTAGTGAGATCCTTTACCAATGAAGAAACCTTCATTCTCTTAACCAACCAAGCATTTTTATTGATGTGAGGTTGCAGACTCGATGTACACCAAGTTTACTGCACCTGGGGCGATTTCCATCACGATGAGACATGAAAATGCCAAATTTCCCACACTTGGGATGCTTTTGACAAGGAGGGACATGGAATCCCTAGGTTCGCCACAACTTGGCGACTTTTGTGGAGGAGGGACTGGGAGACCCCATGTCACGCTCCTATCCTAGTGGTAGTATTTCAACCACGCATAAGCAAGTGTGGCACTACCATACTTTTTCCTTTTACCAATGCTCGAGTACACGGTCTGCGCCTACTTCAACACTCAATAAATTTTCCAATAAGTTTTCTTAACAATGCAACGAAAATAACTTACCATAAATTTATCTTCTTCAATTATTCTTTCAACCTATCATGTCATGTGGTTGTGCTGCACTGCCAACGGCCTGCACGACACAACTCCACACCTGAACCGTGAACCTGTCCGCCCGACTTTCCGTTCTGCGACACCCAAACTCTGCCCGTAGGTGCGGTCCATAGTGAGGGTGTGTGGCCCGCATGTAGTGCGTTTTTCCTACCCAGACGGTAAGCCACCCCACTATGCCTGCCCATGATACCAAGTCCGACCCACCCTCTGTAATCCACCCACTGGTGCGGCCCTCTTACTCGCATCCTTCTCTTCCTTCCATTTTCAACCGACTCCTTCCTTCGTACTTGTTCTGCAATGTGGAAGTATGAGTTCGATGTCCCTTTGTCGAATGCCATCCTCCTTACTTATACGCATCCTTTCGCCCAAGGGCCATGTCTCTCAGGGATAACAAGGGTTAGCTCCATCAACATGCATGCCATCCTCCTTACTTATACGCATCCTTTTACCCAAGGGCCATGTCTCTCGGGATAACAAGGGTTAGCTCCATCAACAAGGGTTAGCTCCCTTCGTGTGCACTGTCGCACCCATGGGTCAGCTCCAACACCTGGCCGATTACACCCATCACCGCACGTCGCACACCTGCCCGCGTCCTAACTCGTCTGCACATGGTCACCTGTTTCATCTAGGCACCCAATAAGGGTCGCCCACGTGCCTTCCGTTAGTGACTTGCACATCGTGCAGGTATCACGGGGCGTACGCCATGCCCAACACGGCGCGCCCACTATGAGTGCACCCATCACCATCGTGCATAAGAGAATGTGGTGCCAAGTCTTCGCATATAACTGAACACTCACCCGAGTCACACATAACCGAATGTGAGCTCTCGTACTACGGGTTCAGTCTTTCAAATCTCTCGGGCACTCTCGACTCTAATACCTGACCCCCCCCACTTACGTGGTAGAGGTTTCCGGTGCGATGGGACATGGAAACCCTAGATTTCACGCACTTGGGTAGCTGTCATCACGGCGGGGTAGGGAAACCCCACTTTCCCCGCACTTGGATGGCTCCCATCGTAATGACGCATGGAAACCCCAAGTTCCAGAGACCGGCCAGGCAAGCGGTTTCCACCCCGCCGTGAAATGGAAACCCCGAGCTTGCAAGACTTGGGAGGTTATTCATCGTTCCGCAACATGGAAACCATGAGTTCCATAAACTTTGGCAATTTCGGCGTGTTGCGACATGGAAACCCAAGTTCCCTGTGCCCTGGCCGTGGTTTTCGCCTAGGCGGGAGATGGAGACCCCAGAGGTTCTCGAAATTAGGCGGTTTCCCTCATGCCATGAAATAGAAAGCCCACTAGTTCCACAGACTTGGGAAGTTCTCTGTCGTTCCGCGACATGGAAACCTAAGTTCCCTGCACTGAGGTCATGGTTTTTGTTGTGGCGGGACATGGAAGACCCCGGGGTCACAGTTTCCATCATTCCACGAAATGGAAAGCCCCAAGTTCGGTATACTTGGGCGGTCGTTCCCTGTCGTGCGATGACATGGAAACCCAAAGCTCCCCAAACTTGGGTGGTCGTTCCCTATCATCCGATGACATGGAAACCTGAAGCTCCCCAGACTTGGCCGACAGTTTTAGCCATGGCGCAAGCAACATGGGAACCCCGCATGTCATGCCCCTAGCCTACGGTAGCCTTTCAACTGTACTTGGTGAGGTGCGGTGCCACCGAACACTTCCTTTTCACCAATACTTATGTTCATGGACTACGCTTAACCATTAGTCGACTTAGTTTGTTTTTCGCAACCAAGTATTATTATGTTTCCTTTATACCAATGAACACCCATACACATTCATTATCATCAGCAATTATACATGAAGAACACAATTGCACAGTATAAAGGGAGGGGAAACTCCTTGAACAATGAGTCTGCTCGAATACAATATATTATTCAAATTTACAATGTTTACAAGGCTTTACAAGTATACTTGCGAAACACGAAGTTTCATACTTAGCCAATTTTACAAATAGGCAACACCTCCATGTGCCAACTGAGTTCCTTTCCCGAGCTGGGCGGGCACGCCCTCACACGAGCTCCCAACCGCACTCCTCAACTGAACCTCGTTTACCGTTGCACGACGGGCAGGTGACCTCACCAAAGTCACCACGTGTTTCCTTTTACACGATGGGCGGACGACCTACCCGAGTTACCCGAGACAACTTCGTGTTTCTTCTTCCACAACAGGCGGACGACCTACCCGAGTCACCCGAGACACCCATGTCACACCGAACAGCGGGTGCCTTCCTTACCCATGCCCTCACTCGATAACCGAAACTTGTGTATATCGTGTGTGCTTGCCTAAGAGCGGGCGCATATATGCCCGTGCCTCTTTTGCGACTTGCTCAACTACTTCACACTTTTTTCTTGATCACCGAATTCTCATGTTCGAATGTCCGTCTTCAAATGAATGCCAAGTGCTCCAACGCCTTGCCATATTTATACTACTGGTTGGGTGAGTCGCTTCCCAGGCCGACTCAACCACCGTGTGCCAAAACACCCTTACACATCACAAACTTTCCATCCAATTGTTGGTCGGCAAACAACCCTTCGTTCAAGTTGCCCCAACATGTAAGTTGGCTCGTGGGTTATGCCAAATGCTCCCATGCTATAAACCAACCATCGATCCACCTCTAATGTGCATTATACTTATGTCCCTTTGCACATTTTAGTCGTAGAGTTCACACTTTGCACCGACAGGAAGAAACCAAACCGCAGGTCCTTACACCGCGTTTCCCAGACTTGGGTAGCAATTTTTGTTGTGATGCGAAATGGAAACCCCGTGTGTGTCCAATGACTTGGGTAGTAGTTTCCATCACGCCGCAAAATGGACACCCCAAGTTCCTTGGACTTTGGTGGCTACGACATGGATATCTGAAGTTCCATAGACTCTCGGGCGATTCAGGGTGTACAGTGACATGGAAACCGCGAGTTCCCTTGACTTGGGCAGTGGTTTCGAAACACCCCAAGTTTCCGAGACTTGCGAGTTGGTTTGCATTATCATGGAAACCCAAAGTTCCCTGCGTTGGGGCATTGTTGAAAACCCCGCATTTCCATCGTGCCGTAAAATGCAGAAACACGTGGTTCCATCAAGGGCAAGACATGGAAACCCAAAGTTTCCTAGGCTTGGGTGCTAGGGCGCGACATGGAAACCCCGATTCCTCGCAGGCTTGGGCACCACTAGATTCGGTCATCACGTGACATGGAAACCCCAAGTTTCCCCAGGCTTAGGTGTGACCTAGAAACCCCAAGTTTCCCCAGGCTTGGGCGTCGCCTATTTCAGTCGCGGTGCGACATGGAAACCCCAAGTTTCCCCAGGCTTGGGTGCCGTCGGTTTCGGTCGTGGTGTGACATGGAAACCCCAAGTTTCCCTAGGTTTGGGTGCGACCTGGAAACCCCAAGTTTTCCCAAGCTTGGGCACTGCCGGTTTCAGTCGTGGCACGACATAGAAACCCCAAGTTTCCATAAGCTTGGGCACCGGGACGCAACTTGGAAACCCCAAAATATTTTGTGCCAGGTGGAAGCCCCAAATTCTAGGTATGACATAGAAACCCAAAATTTTTGGCACGACATGGAAGCCCTGAATTTTAGGCACCAGGTGGAAACCCCAAATTTTGGGCACCAGGGCACGGCATGGAAACCCCAAATTTTGGGCGTTGGGGTGCAACATGGAAACCCCAAAATTTTGGGTACCACTATGCGACATGGAAACTGCAGGTTTCCTAGGCTTCAGCACCTTTTCCATTGCAGCATGGAAACCCCAAATTTCCCATCCCTAAGCAATAAAAAATTGTCATGTGGAGGAAGAGGCAAAGGAACGAGAGTGGGAGGGTTGTGCAGATTTGTTTGTGACAAGAGCAAAGCTCTAAATCAAGGCGACCAAGGGATAAATCTTAGTGGATCGTGGCAGCAAGGCCACTCTGCCACTTACAATACCCCATCATGTATTTAAGTCGTCTGCAAAGGATTCTTCTCAATGACCATTTGGAATTGAACTTCAAAGCTGCCCCGACCAAGATGCTTCATGGTCGCAGTGTGCAAATGACACGGGCCCCTGGGGGCGACAAAGTGACGCCCCTACTGCGGGTCGAGATACATTCGAAGAGTGACATGCACTACTTCTAGCATGGATTCTGACTTAGAGGCGTTCAGTCATAATACGACACATGGTAGCTTCATGCCACTGGCTTTTCAACCAAGCGTGATGACCAATTGTGTGAATCAACGGTTCCTCTCATACTAAGTTAAATTACTATTATGGTGCGGTTCATCAGTAGGGTAAAACTAACCTATCTCACGACGGTCTAAACACAGCTCACGTTCCCTATTAGTGGGTGAACAATCCAACACTTGGTGAATTCTACTTCACAATGATAGGAAGAGATGACATCGAAGGATCAAAAAGCAATGTCGCTATGAACGCTTGGCTACCACAAGCCAGTATCCCTGTGGTAACTTTTCTGACACCTCTAGCTTCAAATTTCGAAAATCTAAAGGATCGATAGGCCACACTTTCATGGTTTGTATTCGTACTGAAAATAAAAATCAAATGAGTTTTTACCCTTTTGTTCCACATGATATTTCTGTTCTCGTTGAGCTCATCTTAGGACACCTGCGCTATCTTTTAACAGATGTGCTGCCCCAACCAAACTCCCCATTTGACAATGTCTTTCACCCGGATCGACTAGCTGAAACATGCCTTAAGGCCAAAAACAGGGACAGTGCCCCGTCTCCACCCCACAGAATAAGTAAAATAATGTTAAAAGTAGGGGTATTTCACTTGCACTGAAAACGGCTCCCACTTATTCTACACCTCTAAAGTCATTTCACAAAGTCGGACTAGAGTCAAGCTCAACAGGGTCTTCTTTCCCTGTTGATTCTGCCAAACCCATTCCCTTGGCTATGGTTTCGCTAGATAGTAGATAGGGACAGTGGGAATCTCGTTAATCAATTCATGTGCGTCACTAATTAGATGACGAGGCATTTGGCTACCTTAAGAGAGCCATAGTTACTCCCACTGTTTACCTGCGCTTGGATGAATTTCTTCACTTTGACATTCAAAGCACTGGGCAGAAATCACATTGCGTTAGCATCCGCAGGGACCATCGCAATACTTTGTTTTAATTAAATAGTCAGATTCCCCTTGTCCGTACCAGTTCTGAGTCGAATGTTCAACGACTAGGGAAAAGCCCCCGGTAGGGGGCATTCTATGCCCGTAGCCCAATCGGGATGCGACTACCCACCCTCGCCACGAGAGTAGCTTAGGCATACCACTGACAACCCACGAGTTGAGGGCACAGACCCCTAGGCCCGACCCTTAGAGCTAATCCTTTTCCCGAAGTTACGGATCCATTTTTCCAACTTCCCTTACCTACATTGTTCTATTGACCAAAGGTTGTTCACCTTGGAGACCTGATGCAGTTATGAGTAAGACCGGGCATGAATGGTACTCGGCCCTCTAGATTTTCAAGGGCTACCGAGGGCGCATGCGATACTGCAAGACGTGTAGTGTTCTTCCAGCTGTTGGACCCTATCTCCAGGTGAACAGATTCCAAGGTGGGAAAGCTGTTAAAAAGAAAAGATAACTCTTCCCGAGGCCCCCGACGACGTCTCCAGATTTCCTAACATTGCCACCCATCACCATGTCCCTGTTTGGGAATATTAACCCGATTCCCTTTCGATGCTCATGCAAAGTGCATCCTTGATACAAGGCTTCCCCATCTCTTAGGATCGACTAACCCATGTCCAGGTGTTGTTCACATGTAACCTTTCCCCACTTCAGTCTTCAAAGTTCTCATTTGAATATTTTCTACTACCACCAAGATCTGCACAGGGGGTCGATCCACCCAAGCTCACGCCCAAGGTTTCTCAATGACCCCCACATCCTCCTACTCATTGGAGCCAAGCAATTGCTCCAACAGTCGAGTATAGGTTGCGCGCTTTAGTGCCATCCATTTTCGGGGCTAGTTGATTTGGCAGGTGAGTTGTTACACACTCCTTCTCGGATTTCGACTTCCATGACCACTGTCCTGTTGTCTTAATCAACCAACACCCTTTGTGGGATCTAGGTTAGCACGCAATTCAGCACCGTAACTTGAATTTCGGTTCATCCCGCATCGCCAGTTCTGCTTACCAAAATGGCCCAATTGGAGCTCTTGATTCCACGGCGCGGCTCAATGGAGCAAACACACCCTCTTACCTCTTTAAAGTTTGAGAATAGGTCGAGGGCGTTACACCCCCGATGCCTCTAATCATTTTCTTTACCCGATAAAACTTGCGCGTGAGCTCCAGCTATCCTGAGGGAAACTTCGGAGGAAACTAGCTACTAGATGGTTCGATTAGTCTTTCACCCCTATACCCAAGCCAGACAAATGATTTGCACGCCAGTATCGCTACGAGCCTCCACCAGAGTTTCCTCTGGCTTTGCCTTGCTCAGGCATAGTTCACCATCTTTCGAGTCCCAATAGGTGTGCTCACACTCAAACCCTTCGCAAAGCTCAAGGTTGATCGACGATGCACCCCCCTAGAGAGGGGATCTCGCCCGTCAGCTTCCTTGCATCTCGCAAGTTTCCAAACCCACCGACTCGCACATTGTTAGACTCCTTGGTCCGTGTTTCAAGACAGGTCGAATGGAAAGCCCGCCAACCAACACCATGAGCACGTAGGTGCACACGGCCCACCACAAGGGCACACACTTCATTCCTTGACCACCACAGTGGCAAACCGATAGGTAGCAATCCACCCACGCTTGTGACGATGTAGCAACCCGTGTTGGTTTGCACCTCAAGTTGAGCGGCAAACTAGCTTGAGCCATTCTACATCTGACCAAGACGCATCGACAGCCTCCATCCGCTTCCCTCCCAGCATTTTCAAGCACTGTTTAACTCACTTTTCAAAGTCCTTTTCATCTTTCCCTCACGGTACTTGTTCACTAACAGTCTCTCGCCTGTATTTAGCCTTGGATGGAATTTACCACCCAATTAGGACTGCATTCCGAAACAACCTGACTCGTCGACAATGCCTCGTGATGCGGTAGGGTCCCGGGCCAACAGGGCTGTCACCCTCTCAGGCACCCCCTTCCAAGGGACTTGGCCCAGGTCCGCCGCTGAGGACGCTTCTACAGACTACAATTCAGGTGATCCTGCCACCCGATTTTCATGCTAGGCTTTTCCCCGTTCACTTGCCGCTACTAGGGGAATCCTTGTAAGTTTCTTTTCCTTCGCTTAATTATATTCTTAAACTCAGTGGGTGTTCTCGCCTGAGCTGAGGTCGCATAGTTAGAGCTAAATCTGCCCTACCCGATGGGAGGACAAGAGAGATCAAAGCAAGTTCAAGCGATGCCACACAAAGCCCGCATCAGCTAATGCTAATTGCCCATCCAAGGGGACAAGATCACCACTCACCGACACATGCCACGAAACATTACTTGAGGTATTTCAGCCAACCGCACCACATTGGGCATGGATGACCAGCTCCGCTACTCCCTAGCATATTGCAGGGAGCGCGTTTTAATGGGATGTGATACCCAGACAGACATGCCCTCGACTGAGGCCTCGGATGCAAATTGTGTTTAAAAACTATATGATTCACGAGATTCTACAATTCACACTAAGTATCACATTTCTCTATGTTCTTCATCGTAACAAGAGCCGAGATATCTGTTGCTGAGAGTCATTTCCACGTATTACCAAAAAATTGGCCACAACATTGAAAAGGGGCACCCCCCACAACAAATGCAAGGCCAAGGGCCAAAATGAGGAAAAACGCATGAGAGAAAGAGAAACAAACGTGCCTACCCCCCTCAAAGGAGGAGGCTCGAAAAGAGAACAATCTCTCCGAGCCCCACGCCCTCACAAAATGGGGGGAAATGCATGGAACAACAATCGAGAAGGATTAGGGGGGCCACCCCTGGAGCTCGCACTACTTTTAGTCCTTCCCGAACACCAGTCCACAACAATTCCCCCTTTTCTTCGTAAAGCTAGGGACCGAAAGGAAGAAGGGAAGAAAACAAGGTGAAAGAAATAGAGATCAAACATGGCTACCAGATGACAAGTGGAGGCTCAAACAAAGCACAAGCCTCCCAAGCCCCGTGCCTCCATAAAAACGGGGGAACTGAAAGGGACGACGATTGAGGAGGACTAGGGTGGCCACCCCGAGAGCTCGCACTGCGCTTCGTCCTTCCGGAACACCAATCCACAACAATGCCACCTTTTCTCCGTAAATCTAGGGGCCAGAAGGAAGAAGGGAAGAAAACAACATTAAAGAAAGGGACATCAACCATGGTTACTGGCTCACAAGGGGAGGCTTCAAACAGAGAAAAAGCTTCCCCAACCCCATGCCTGCACAAAAAGGGGGGAACTACAGGGGACCACGATCGAGAAGGATTAGGGTGGCCACCTAGGGAACTCACACTACATTTCATCCTTCCCCAACACCAATCCACAACAATCCCACCTTTTCTTTGTAAAGCTAGGGGCCGAAAGGAAGAAGGGAAGAAGCCAACATGAAAGAAAGGGAGATGTCAAACGTTTCTACTAGCTCACAAGGGGAGGCTCAAACAGAGAAAAAGCTTCCCCAACCCCGTGCCTTCGCAAAAAGGGGGAACTGCAGAGGATGGCAATCGAGAAGGACTAGTGTGGCCACTCGTGAACTTGCACTATGTTTCATCCTTCCTGAACACCAATCCACAACAATCCCTCCTTTTCTTCGTAAAGGTAGGGGCCAAAAGAAAGAAGGGAAGAAAACAACATGAAGGCAAGAGATATCAAACGTGGCTACCGGCTCACAAGGGGAATCTCAAATAGAGAACAAGCTTCCCAAACCCTGTGCCTTCGCAAAAAGGGGGCAACTACAAGGGACGACGATTGAGAAGGTCTAGGGTGGCCACCCCGGGAACTCGCATTGCTTTTCATCCTTCCCGAACTCTAATCCACCACAATCCCACCTCTCCTCCACAAAGCTTAGGGGCAAAAGGAAGAAGGGAAGAAAACAACACCAAAGAAGCAAAGATCCCAAGAAAAGAGGGAAGCTCAATAGCGCGCTAAGTAGATGTCCGCTAACCAAAAAGAAATAAAACAAGGAACCCAATCAAAAAGCATCCCACCTGTTCACACCCTCCCACCTACATTACGGCTCAACACCCTTTCTAGCTTTACAACATAACAAATAGAAAACAAACAACCAAGCAAATAAATCACAACCTAAACTTGACCACCATAAAAGACAAGGGCCGCGATGAGACCGGTGTCTGGAGCATGCTACTAAAAGGTAAACAACCCCCCAACCTGGCACAAGGCTTCAAATGACAAATAGACTAATAATAACAAACCCACCCCACTGTTGCACCCCTCCGTGTAAAAAACACCCAATAACCTTTCTAGTGAGAAATTTAATGGGGGTCAAGAATCAAACTCCAAAGAGGAGTTGTCACAGGCTGACACTCAAAGCTAGAGAAAGCCACGGGCCACAAATACATCTGTCACGCGGAATGAGTTGAGGTTGCAGACAAGATCGACCTTCCTAGTATCTACTGATATCTAGTGACAAGCAAGCCAATTAAAAACTATCTTTCTCTAAATATGCGATTAAAACAAAGGAAAACAAGTGTTTTAGGCCTACCTTGGGTCCAATGCAAGTTTGTAGAAGCCTCGCTCCCTTGCTCCAAATGAGCTTCCTTGAAGTGTAATTTTGCAAACACAAACAAGCGAACCAAATTAAATAGCACCTGAAAAGCCAATATCATAAAGCATATTCATCATAATGATCAAGGAGATTATGAAACAAACCATAAGACAATTTGTTGAGAAAAATGAATCTGATTATATTAATTCAAATGAAGAAGAACTTTACAACCTGTGCCTTGATGTTGTACAAGCTCCTCCCAGGGTCTGACAAGAAGTCTCCTCTACTTTGACAAGTTTCACTCACTTCCCCATGAAACCAAAAGGTATGTGATCTCTCCTCTCAAGTTTAACTAGGAAGTCCCAATTCCATCAGCATTTACCCTCAAAATGTTCATCTTCTAACCTCCCTAGCAACTGACCCAATGCCTTAATTTATAGTGCAATGGAGGGAAGTTACTAGGTCCTCCTTCAAAGGGATAAAGCCCTCCTTCAAAGGGATAGCTCCTCTTATCAAGGGATTAGATCCTTCTCTTTTGGGATGCATGAACCACCTTGGAGCGAACAATCGATGTCAAAATTCCTTCTAGAAACATCTAGAATTAACCCAAAAGTGAGTTTTTTAGGATAAAATTGCGCCTTTTGACTTTTACAGGGGTACGCACCCACCCCTTTACAGACAGAGCGTGCAGATACGTAGGTAATATGAACAAAGGGTGCGGGCCCATAGGAAAAAGTGAGAGAAACTATGGAACCAGAGTAATATTGATTTTCAATGTCTTTCTCTCATTTGCAAAGCTTTACATGAAGAGCTAAGGTCTGAGACTTGCTTAGGAGGCCAGAATAAGTGATGATAGACCCATACTGATTGCAAATAGTCATGGTGATGATATTTTTGTGTAACAGATTTCCCCCTAAAGTGCGAAGTCTGTAGTAGATGAGGATTTCATTTATCATTTAGGAAGAGTGAAGTACTTTATCATTTCAAGGATCATCTTGCGGAGAGCCTGGTTGGAACCTGTAAAAACATTCAAATGCAAAATACATATATATGAGATCATATCATCGCTGAGGTAGGCATTCCCATACTCAGATCAAAACTAACTAGAAAACTAACTACTGCTTTGATATAGGAACGATCTTGTAATACATCACAAGTATAGACACATGTAGACACAGTATGGACACAACCATCTGTTTATGAATAGTCTACAACATAATGAATACAAAATTCCTCACAACCTGGATGGTGGAAACTAGATCCAGGGTCTTCATTTCTAATTCTTGAAATAGTACGATTCTATCCATGCAAATGAATGTGTCGAAGTCGAATATGGTAGAAACCACTTGATTACCACTCGATGATGTAAACTGTTAACAAGTGTGAGGGAAACCACCAATAATGAAAATGGCTCTCAAAGTACTCAGTACAATCCATGAGATGTGATTAGATGTGTCGATGTCGAACATGTCATGGAATCCTTTGATCGAAGGTCAATGATGTAACCTATCATTGAAGGCGAGAAACCTGCCATTGAGGTATGCAGATCCCAAGGTATTGGTGATTTCTAGATCATCTTTCTAGATAAAGAGCTGAAGTCGATAGAAAGCGATCCGTCGTAGGCAAGCCCACAACACGAAATCATAGATCAAGTTTGAAGAAATTTAGTTGCAAGGAATGACTCAGGGATGGTCAAGATGGATGACAGATATTTTTGTAGATGAATGGCTTATTCACATTGACCTCTTGAACACATAACAACACAGCAGATGGTTTGGTGACAATTGACCCAAAGTTAATACCCAGAAACTGACTGAAGACTTTCAATGTGGTTTGATCAACTGTTAGGCAAAATATTTCCCCAACCCAGGTGAATGAAAGTGTCGTGTTCAAGAGTGGTTACAAAGTATGACAAACAGGCTCATTTTTCTCTCTTTTCCCCCACCATTTATGTCAAGTACCTCTTTATTTTTTACAAGCTTGAGGAGGATAACATATGCTTGATTATAAGCTCATCCTTCAGATGAGTCCAACTTAGTTTAAATTTGAACCCTAAGAAGGAGTGGTCCGTTCTTGTTTGTAATTGAACAGGTCCTTTACTGTCGAAATTTAACGAGTCCAGTATAGGAGAAACTCAGCGTTTTTCATTTTTAGAGAGTCTGAAAAAACTTAAGAAGACTCCAGGGTTGACCTTTTTAGTAAATTTGTGTCTCCTAAGCCTGAAAAAATATAAAATAATACTTGAGAGAACTGCTTGAACTTTTACGACCAAGGAGCACTTTTCGTAATTAGTGCCTCTGATCCAAAAAAATAAAAAAGCGATCAACGACACGTCGTTTGATGACCAATATCGAATTGAAACGACAAAAACCCGGCAATCTTTTCGTGTTTTTACGGTCAGAAAAGGGTCGTAAGAGGACCATCTTTTTAGTTCCGTTTTAATGAGCTTAAAAAGAAAAACTCGGCAATCGTTTCATGTTTTAGGAGTCAGAAAAGAGCTTAAAGGTGACTCTAATGGTTTTTTCGTTGAAAATGATTGATTTTGCCTAAAAAATCTGTTATCCTGAATAAAAACTCAAACATTACTCATACTTGTTTAAAAATGGGTAAAAATGTTGCAAAAAACACCTTTTCAAAGTGAAATATAAACAAATTTACAATTTAGTTACTCAAAAAACTTATAAAAATGACTTTTAACCATTCATTTTTACCGTTTGAGATTTGGGTGAGAAAAAAGGGCTTTTGACCAGAAACTTCCCGTGAAGATTGCGGAAAATCCGTCCGTCGGAATCGAACGCCGTCTCCTCCAAGTAATCCACATCATATTACTCTTCATTTTTGTCCGTTTGAAATTGTTTTTAGGGTTTGATTTTTATTTTTAGGAGGTTTTTAGGTTTCAAAACCCACGCGCCGGGGTCCGCGGGTTTACCACAGGGGATCTGCGCACCCCTACTTTTTTGCAATGGGCAAAAAGTCGGGGGTACGCACCTGCCGTGAAGGCAAGATGCAGACCTCATTCACTGTCCCTAACAAGGGGGTACGTACCCTGCGTAAAGGTTTGTAAAAACCTAACTAACTCAAAAATTACCCAATGAAATCAATTTTATGCATTCTAATTCGCCTTTTTACTTGAATGTAGGATAAACATCATGCTTGATTGGCGAGAATGGGAGCATGAGGATGTGGACCTCGCCACGATGAATCATCAACCTTCGATTGATGCATTGAAGGCATGTGGCTTATACAAATTCTGGGCCATACCTGGCATGAGGGCCCAGGTGGACTTTTTGCAGTGGCTGTTTGATAGATGGAGTATACAGGACCAGTGCTTCTTTATTGGTTGGCACCAGCTCGAAATCGAGCCAGCTGATATATACTTTTTGACTGGTTTGCCCAGGAGGGGTGAACACTTGACTCTATTTGGGCCCAGGGCAGGTGGCCAGTCTGTCGAGAGCCTCTGGCTAGAGTTCTGCAATGTCCAGAACCAGGACAAAGGGATAGATATCAAAACCATATCTCATCCTGAACTCATGGTTATTGGGTTTACAGTTACAAGACTCGGTGGTAGTGCAGTGCTACACATTGCCACCAGATCCCAGATGCGGATGGCAGTTGATTGCTTTCGAGGCACCATTTTCAACTGGTGCGATGCTGTGCTGGCCAATGTAAAGGGCCAATTAACCAGGGCCAAAAACTGACAACTAAAGACTTTTGGGTATGGTGCTATAGTTGTGAGTTTTGTTCTGGAGAGGGTTCGGATGTTGATCCCACAGCACCTCATTGTTGGAGTTGGGCTTCCTCGAGAGCCCAAACTGATGCGACGGGTTACAGTTATGGCCCGTCATCCTGATGAGAGGACCGAGGTCGTTCGGTTCAAACCTGAGTATTTCCAATGGTTGGAGAACCAGGATTTTGCTATCCAGTACATTCCTTATCTTGGGGTTGATTTTCATGGGCACCCATACATGGCTCTTCCGCCAGGAGAGCAATGGGATGACTCAGGTAAAGTTATTTTCAACATTTTCCTAATTTAATTTTTTTGTTTTTATGTCGTCCCAAAACTGATAGTAAAAGTTTCAAATGTAGATGTGGGCCCACGGCGACTAGCCGCTCTTCGGCCTTACAAGAGGAAACAACCAGTTGCACTGGCTCCAGCCCCACAGGATGAATCAGCAGAGACTTTGGTCGAGTTGGAGAGCCATCTAGAGTGCCTGACAGGGGACATTCCAGAGACCAGCATAGATGACATCCCTCGTCGACTTGAGCACTATGTGATTGGGGTCCCAAGACCTTTTAGGAGGTTCCTTTGTAAGGTGGCCCATGCAGTGGTTTCGTATCGAGATCATCACCAGTGATGGGATGATCGCCTATTGTAGTCACATATGACATTTTTGTTGTTTGTACTTATCATTTTTGTCGATCATAAGGTGTTTTTCAACCTATGATCGAGGACGATGTATTATTTTGACACACTCCTATGTTATATGATATCATGATTACCAGCTTATTTTGTTAAACATGTTATGGAATGTTTTTAAATTTACTTGTATGATTAGTGCACATGTCTACTTAACATTTGAGAAGCAATTGCATCTGCTAATGTATTTAAAGATCTTGGAATATGCTGATATTCAATATAGTCAAATTCATGTTCCAAGAGACGCATTCTCAAAAATAATCTCAATAATACTAGATTTCTAATGGCATATACTCTATTAAGTTGTAATACAACGAGTTTAGAATCTAACCTCACTATCAAACTTCGAATCCCAAATGAAATAGATTCAAATAATAACTCAATCGCTGCACTATATTCTGCAATGTTGTTTGTTGTTTGACCGAGGCTTACCCCATGCATAGATACCAACTCTTCAGAGGGCGAATAGATAACCCAAGCTGCGGAAGAAATATTCTGTGTACTATGACAAGCACCATCAGTGAAACCAATGTATGTTTGGAGAGGCGTCGACATCTGCGACATCAAGAGTAAAACCAAGATAAGCGGGAATAGTGACTGTCATGCAGAAAGAGTTATTTTTGTGGACAAATCTAACCTCCCTAGAAGCCTAATACTTTCTAGTGACAAACAAGACAATTAAGAGCAATCCTTCTCTAAACATGCATTATCATACAAGAAACCAAGTGTTTTTTGATCCTACCTGAAGTCCAACGCTGTTGTAGTAGTCTAGCCTCGTTGATCCAGATGAGCTCCTCCTTCACTTCGAAACCGGCATGCACTAACAATCAAACGATTACATAACACCTGAATATCTCATAAAACAAAACATATTCAACATATAGACCAAGGAGTATATGAAACAATTCATTAACAACAAATCATTGAGAAGAATGGACTTATTTGTATTAAGGAAACAAAAGAAACCATTACAACCTGAGCCTTGGTGTTATGCAAGTTCCTTCCAGGGTCTAGCAAGAGTTTTCCTCTACTTTGACAAGCTCGCCCACTTCCAAATGAAACAAGAAAGGATGGTAATCTCTCCTCACAAGCTTCTAAAAGGAAGTCCTAATTCCAGCAACATCTACCTTTGGAATGTTCAGCTTTCAACCTTCCCTCCTCTGGCCCAAGGCCTGTATTTATAGTGTTCTAGAGGAAGTTATTCAGTTCCAACATCAATGGGATACTCCCTCTTTTGGATGGGGTAGCTCCTCTCTTGATGGGATAAGTTCCTCTATCATAGGGATGCATGAACCATCTGGAGCGCTCAATACACGTCAAACACTCTTCTAGAAGGCTCTAGAAGTGACCACAAGTAACTTTTTAAAGATGAAACTCGCGCCTTTTGACCTTTACAGGGGTACGCACCCATCCTTTGGCTTACAGAGCGTACAAGTACACATGTACAGTGTGTTTGGAGTGCGTACACGCAGGCAAGGTAGAGAGAACCTGCGTACCCAGAGATAACATGTTTTTAATGACTTTCTCTCTTTTTGAAGTTTGACATGGAGAGCAGAGGTATGAGGCTTGACAAGGAGGATAATATGACTATTGATGGAGCCATATTAACTGCAGATAGTCATGGTGACAAATTTCAGTGTAACAGATTGCCCCCTAAAGTGCGAAGCCTGTAATAGATAAGGTTTTATATCATCTAGGAAGGGT
>APFE031733651.1:38553-55846 GCA_000404065.3 Pinus taeda
TAAGAAACAATCTGTAGTGACACTATCAACTACAGAGGCAGAATACATGGCAGCCACTCATGCAAGCAAGGAAGCAGTTTGGTTGCAGAGATTGTGTTCAAGTATGGGGTTAGTACATGGAGCTATAAGGATAGACTATGATAGACAAAGTGCAATTTTCTTGGCAAAGAACCCTGCTTATCATTCAAAGACAAAGCACATTGATGTTTAGTATCACTTCGTGAGGGATATGATAGAAGACAAAAAGGTGTTGCTGGTAAAGGTGGACACTTTGAAGAATACTGCAGATGCATTGAAAAAATTTGTTAGCTCTGAGAAGTTCTCTTGGTGTAGAGAAACAATGGGTGTTTCAGGGCTGGAAAAATGACTAAGCTCCCCTGTGGCCCCCTGTGGAAAGAAAACAACAAGTGGGAGATTGTTGGGTTGTGTTATATTCTTTCCATATAGTTAACAGGGGGTTTGAGGGTACCCGTAACCCCACTTTATGGGGTTCGGGGCAGCGCCCCGGAAAATTTTGGTTTTGGACCCTATGTTAGGTTGGGCGGACCCACTTATGTTTTGTGCATGATTTTGCACATGTTTTTTGGACGCAATGGTTTTCGGTCCATGGTTTTGGATGCGATGGTTTTCGGTCCATGGTATTGGATGCTTCAGCATGTATAAATATGTATTGTAACATTGAAAGGAACATAATGAAAAATCAAGTTGGTAGTCCCGGTTTTGGGATCCAGTGGGAAATCTCTGTGGATATGTGTTTTATGTGTTATGCTCTCGCATTTTTATTTTTCCTGTGTTTTTAGAATTCGTATGCAGGTAATTTCTGTACAGGGTTAAAACCTACAAATTCAAGGCCTTGGTTGAGAAATCAACCGGCAAGAAAGTGAAGGCTCTCATGAGCGATAATGGAGGTGACTATGTGTTGAATGAATTCAAAAATTTGTGAACAAAAGAAGGCATTTGATGAGACTTGATAGCACCCCACAACCCACATTAGAATGGGATGGCTGAGAGAAAGAATAGTAGCATTGTGGGGCTAGTGAGGGAAATGTTTCATGACTAAGGCCTACCTTTGCATTTATGGGCTAAATAATGCAACACAATATTCTATTTGTAGAACCAGAGTCCTCATCGTATTCTTAGAATGATTATGCTACAGGAGGCTTTCTCGGGGAGAAATTCGAATGTGTCACACTTCAGGATTTTTACAGCCTCTGTTTACTACCATGTAGACAAAGAATCAAGGAATAATCTTGAATCGACAATAGATTTTGGGGTATTTGTGGGTTACACATAAACTCCCGACAACTATCGTCTGTACTTTCCATCCCTTAGAATGAAAATTGCGCAAAGGGATGTAAAATTTGATGAGGAGAAATCCATGCGGTGCTCTCTTGAGATGGAGATTTAGATCCCACCAGAAGACGAGATTTTAGCTGCAAAAGAGGAGCCTTGGAAATTTTTCGACAAGAAACAAGCTGAGCAATAGAGAGTGGAGACATCCACTCAAGCAGAAACATCCAGAGAAGGTAGGAAAAGAACCAGGGAATTTTATATACTTATGTAGGATGTGAGGGAGAATGTAGGAGCTCCTTCAAATTTACATATACAGAGAAGGCCACCTGATCACTACACTTCCTACATGACTCTAATGATTGATCTTGTAGAGACTGAGCCATCCTATTTCAAGGAAGTAGTAAATAAACCTGTATGGTTTGATGCAATGGTGAAGGAATATGAATCGATTGTAAATAACATTGTTTGGGAAGTGGCCCCAAGACCAGCAGGTAAATCAATTATGGGTTTGGGATGAATCTTCATGGTTAAGCATGTAGTAGACAGATGCAATTAGAAGTATAAGGCTAGATTTGTGTCCAAGGGGTACTCTCAAGTTGAGGGAATTGACTATGAGGAGACCTTTGTTCCTGTAGCAAGGTACTCATCAATTAGATCAATTCTTACTTTGGTTGCGCATATGTGGTGGACGATCCACCAAATGGATGTAAAAACATCATTTCTCAATGGATTTATTGAGGAGGAGGTGTACATCTAGAAACCAGGAGGTTCTAAGACTTTTTATTGAGAGTCTCATGTGTGCAGGCTCAAGTGAGCATTGTACGATCTCAAACAAGCACCTCGTGCTTGGTACACCAAGATCGATAGCTATTTCACTAGTTTGGGCTTCACCAAAAGTGAAGAAGATGAAAACCTCTATCACATATTATTAGAAGGTAAATTACTTATTATTGTCTTATATGTTTTTGATTTGATTTTAACTGGTGATGAGCAGCTGATTAGATCTTGCAAGGAGGACCTTGTAAGGGAATTTGAAATGAAGGATATGGGTCTCATGCACTACTTCCTTGGGTTGGAAGTATAGCAAGGTGATGGGGAATTGTTTGTCTCTCAAGAAAAGTATGTAAATGAGATATTGTAGAGATTCCGCATAGAGAGTTGCAAAGCCATGGAGACACCTATAGTGACCAACTGGAGAAAGGAGGATGCCACTTCAGCTGAGGAAGTGGATGTTATGATTTATCAACAACTAGTGGGTTCACTGATGTATCTTGTGAACACACAACCAGATATGGATTACACAATCAACCAACTGAGCCAAGCTATAGTTAGGCCAACCAAATTATTTTGGAAGGAAACTAAGCATGTTTTATGGTACCTTCAAGGCACTACCTAGTTTGGACTATGATCCAAATGGATAGAGGGAGTGAACCTACGTGACTTCACAGATGTACATTAGGTGAGGATTCCATCAAACCAAAACAGTACATCATGTGTAATTTTCAGTGTTGGGTCCACAGTTGTTTCCAGGTATGGGAGAAAGTAAATATATGTGGTGCTCAGCTTGGCAGAATCAGAATACATTGTTGCAAGTCAAGCAAGATGTAAGGCGATATAGATGAGAAAGATACTTCTTCGACTATTTGGTCAGATGATGGATCCAATTGTGATCCATTGTGATAATTATAATTACATCAAGCTCTCTGAGAATATTGTATTTCACGATCGATCCATACATATAGATATTTGATATTAGCATTTATGGGACTGTGTGCATGTTAAGGAGGACAAATTGCTCTAGCTGACAAGAGTGATCTCCCTAGATGCGAATGATATCTAGTAACAAACAAAACAAGTCACTGCTACCTTTCCTTAATCCATAACTGAAACATAAAGCATGAGATATTTTGGAGCCTATTACCTTTCTACGAAATGACTGTGGAAGTCCTTCTGATACTTTCAAAAGGCTTTCCTCATTGATATCTACATAAACAAAAACAAGCAAGGCATAAAAGCATAGTGTAGATAAAGATAAAACATAAAGTAAATGGAAATTGCAACATAGCTCATATCATAGGAATTAAACCAATATTTAGTTATAAATCATGCAAAAGATCAAGGATATTTGTAAATATCATTAACACAAGTGAAATTAGGAAAGAAACAGTGCTTGTATTAATATTTAAACAAGAAGAAACAGTAAAACCTTGCCTTGATGATGTAAGCCTCCTCCCAATGGTCTCCAATATTCTCCTTAGTTGAGATTTTTCAAGCCCTATTCCAATAGCATAAGTTTACATTCAAAAGTCCTTCCTCGACCTTTGGTTTGTGTTGAATTTATAAGACAAGAGGAGGAGGATTAGAGTTCCACAAAGATAGGGAGATTTCTCCTTAAACAGAGGGATGAGGCCCAAGTATGTAGAACCTTGAGGCTTTTAGTTTGGAAATATTCCTCCATCAAGGCTTCTATAAATCACTTTTTATTTTTTACTCAAGTTAAGTGATTTGCGCAGTTCATAGTGGAAGATAGAGAACAGACATTAGGGGAATTTTGAGGTCTAAAATGGGCCTCCTAAGAATAATCTACAACGAAAATAAAATTGAACTAATAGGATTCAAGATGATTATGTCAACCATGGGGGATGATTCGCCTTTTTTGGAGTAAAAATAGTAAAAAGATTAAAAATTAATAAAATAATAAAACTACATTTTCAACTCGTATTTTAAATTTATCTCCCTATGGTCCTACTCAAATTTCGAGTGGGAGTACTCATTGGATGAAAATTTTAATTCCTTATCCAAGGAGTACCCATGTTGCATACTTTCAATGGACTCTACTACACTAAAAATGAGAAATACATGAAAACACGTTATTGAAAACATGTTCTTCATTTATTTATCATTTTTCGTAGAGTATGGTCCATCAAAAGTATGAAACATGAGTAATTCTTGTATTATAAATCAAATGCTTCATCCAACGAGTGTTTCTGCTCGAAATTTGAGTAAACCCATAGGGAGATAAGTTGAAAATACGAGTTGAAAATATTTTTTTTATTTTTTCCCTTTAAGATTTGATGATGTAATGTAATATTATTTTATAATTTCCTTAGGAGGCCCATTTTAACGTCAAAATTCCCCTAATGTTTGTGCAAGCCATAATGGTAAAAATTATGATTTCCCATATTATGATTAGGGAACCATGCAAGAGCTTAAAAGTGGGTTTTTGCACAATGTAATCCAATAATCTTGTTGTCTTTGGGTTTTTTTTCCTTCTGACATTGTAGAGGAATACTTGGAACACTACATTGGATAACGAGAGATCCAAATTGGTGGTCATTTTCCTAATGGTGACAAAATGACATGTAACAGATTGCCCCCTAAAGTGAAAAGTCAGAAAATATGTTTGATGGCTAAAGCACTTTATCATGCCAAATATAGGATTAGAGACCATGGTTGGAGACCAAAAAGAATCAATGAAGGGTCACAATACAATATTTTCATATAATCATCACTGAGGTAGTCATTCCCATACTCAAAGTAAAAGTATCTCAAGTAATCAGTAAGGTAATACATAGAGATCCGTGTCAACAATAGACACAGTATGGATGCAACCATCACATATGGATTCATTTTTCAAATCATGAATACTTAAAAATCCATGCAACCTAGATGGATCAAACTAAATCCAAGGTCTTGGTCTTCATCTCTACCAATCCATAGTACGAATCTAACCATGTGAGTGAATGTCTCAAAGTCAAACATGGTAGAAACAACTTGATTATCAGTTAATGATGTGAACCATTAACAAGTGCGAGAGAAACCACCAATAATGACAATGGTTCGCAAGGTGCCCTAGTACAATATATGAAGTGTGATTGAATTTCGTGAATTCAAACACTTATAGAGTCATCCAATCAAAGGTAAATGATGATAACTTATTGTCGAAGGTGAGAAACATGCATTACGACATGTGTTTGTCAATTTAATTGTCTTAAATTTTTACATGAATTATCGACCGGAGTTGGTAAGCTTGTGAAGTGAAAGTGCACTATATATGCTAGAAGTCTTTTTTATTAAATCAGATTATTAATGTTCATGATTGAGTTATTGAAATTTACTTCTAAGGATGCAATTTATTCCTATGTTACTCTTAAAAAAAAATAGATTTAACACATTGAATATTCCTACTCTTCTCTAATGAAATAAAAAATGCTCTTCACACTTGTAAAATGAAACTTAAAGAAAACTCACACTATCTTATTAAGAAAACTTAACTGATTTATTGCAACATAAATTTAATCTCTAAAAGCATAATTAATCATCTAACATTTTAGCAGTCCTTTGCATAAAAACCAAAAATGAAATTAACTTCTATTCAAATGAAAACCACACATTTACTTATTACCAATCACTCATGCTTTGAAATGAAAACCATAAAGAAATCACACATACTTTGAAATGAAATATTGTAAAATGAAACTATAAAGAAATCTATCAAGATCTGAAATGAAACACTCTACAATCATAAGGAAATCTATGAAAAGTTATTACACTATCATTAGAATCATTATAAATCAACTTGAAAAAGGAACGATTAATGAAATATTGCTATTGTTATCTGATTGAAATCAATACTACAAAACGATTCTAAAATGTATGAACAACTACAATAAGCGATAAAGAAAAGTTATGAAAATGCAGAACCTTCACTCTTTGCAAGTGGTGGGCTCCAGTATTGCAGCAATAATGCTGCAACTCCTGGGACTCCCTTCTTTACTTTTATCAACCCAGTTGTTCGTAACAAACTTGGAAGCGACGGTGTTGTATGCACAAGTACTAGCTCTTGCCGCAGCTGTCACTGATCAGCTGGCACAAGTCCGCTAAGGGCTCTAACCAACTTCTATGGCCTCTTAGAAGAAGCTTTTAATTGATGGATGAAAGCTAACTCAAAGGAAGCTAATCGACTTGCGAAAAGAGATTGACAAACTGAAGGAGAATGCAAACCCTAGCAAACCCTAATTCTACTAGCTAGTCCTACTGATGCAAAAATGAGAGTGCAACCTACTGAAATAGATGCCATTACTTCTATTAAGGTAAAAGACATGTGTTTAAGCTACCTTTGTCTTAAGAAAGCATCTTTTTGTATTTTTGATTAAGTTGTCGATTTTCACATGCATATGCTTGAGCTGTGCTTTACTGTGCAGGGGTGGATCAAGGAAGAGGAATGCTTGGAAATGGTTGGAAAGGCTCAGAGAGGGTCTAAGGAGTCCCTGACACTCTTCTTGAGAGTTTCACATAGTTTTGCTATTTGGAAACCTCACTTGTGAGCTTCTACAGGAAGTCTGCAGGGGTTCTACAGGATGTTTCAGAATTTCTACAGGATGTTTGGAAATCGGTTTTTAGGAGATGGATGAGTGAGGGAAGGTGCATGGATGGATCTGGAGGTAGGATAGGGGTCTAAAAATGGCCTAAGGACTGGAATGGAAGAAGGCTAAGGCAATGATGAGTAAGGGGGTAAGGTTTCGTGGACAAAAAGGATATATGGGGAACGAGAAACTTAAATAAGAGACAGAACAGGTGGCTCAAATGATACTTTGGGTGGATGAAAGAATGGAGAAGATTCCCTGCACGGTGTACCTTGATCAAATCAACAAAGGCTTGCAAATGATCAAATCATGAACTAGTCTAGTCTAACCATTAACAACATAAATGAGCAGCAACTTTATTTGGGAAGAAAACCTTGTACACCATCTATGCAAAGAAACATTTCAGATGTCCAAACCCATGACTAATCTTTGCTAATAAAAACAAGCACACTAAAGATTGCATCATCAAGCAAACTAGTGTTTTTGTGAGGCAGCACCGTTTCCTCAATTCCAACCCCAAATCCAATAAGGGTGAGGTGAAACCAGGAGTGTGGTTGTCCCTTTTCTTGGAGGTTTTGCTGTTATTATCCTACCAAAGCACCTAAAACAATGTCATTCATAAACAGCGATCTATTCCAGCAACATAACGAAATCTACATAACAGAAATATGTTCGAATGCATAAAGGAAAACAGTGATACGTAAAGGAAAAGTAACAATATAGAAAGGAGGACCTAGCCTCTCAGGTTGGGCCCAACCCTGAGAGCTTTGGCTCCTATGAAAAACTCAGATTTGATAGGAAACCAAACTGCTTCTCATTATCCAAAAATAATCATAAAATTCATGCCAAAAAGGCTACCAAAAGAACAAAATAGGACTGCAGCACTAAGGTGCAAAGTACACAATAGTTTCAAAAGTCTTTTACGAAGGCTGAGGCCTCAAGATTTATACAACACGAGGGACCTAGCTGGCCTCCTCAATTTGTGGAACTCGGCTGTCAAACTGTGAGTTAAAACAGTCCCTTCTAAATGCTGCTTGGCTGCCTTCTAGATTCAGCTTGGTGGTCTTTGGAGCTCGGAGTTGGGGGTGAAGATCCCAAGGAAGGGTTATTTAATGCCATAGGAAACCCCCCCTTCGAATCCTCACCTCAGGCTTGGCTGCCTTATAGCTCATGATTGCTTTGACTTTGCTCCAATATATGTCAAAAACCTGAAATAAACACTTGTTAACCACCTAGGAAAAGTGACTTCCCTTATTCGTACCAATGACATAAACATACTAAAAATAATGCATAAACTATAGAAAATGATGGATTTGAACAAGGACTAAACAAGGATAATTAGGCCAAATGAGCCCAACAAGTTACCAATTCTGGGGCTCATCAACAGGGGCGCTCCACAAATAGGCGGTAATAGAAATTCAATCGAAAAGTCAGCTACGCATTGAAACTTCAAAGGATTTTCTTCATTAATAGAGTAAAAACAGAATCTTAAAACATTATTATCGTATAATAAAAATTAATCTCATGTTTATGTTTGTTGCACGGTATTTATAAAATCCCGTGTCAACAGCTTCTCTAGAATTTTATGCCTACCTTAGCTAACATAATTCTAAATTAAGCTTATAACAACTATCGAGATATCATTTCTCATGATTTTCTATTTGGAAAATAAAATCGTGAAGCATAGGAATTTCAAACTCTCGCTCGCTTGTTTAGAAACCACGTTGACTTTACCCTTTGACCACGCAATCAATCAACCCTTTTGATGATCTAGTTTGGATGAATAGGAGGAAATTGTTAAAGGGGTCAATCTCCACCTATCCATATCTTTCTCTTCTTAGCTGGCACCTCTGATCCTAGTAAACCATGGAATCGGCTATAGAAACAGAGATTAGTTGTAGAATCATTCGAATTCGGTAGCTAATACAAATATTAACTCAATAATAAGGAACATTATGAAATATGAAAGATAAGATAATTAAATACCTTACCATGTCCAAAACCTTGTAGTTTGATGCCTATTGAGTTGATGATGATGGTCAAGGAAAGGAAAAATAGGTAAGGGAGAGTGTCAAAATGAAGCAAACATGAGACTCAACATTCCCCGACATGGAGGCCATTGCATGTCCTCATGCAAAAATTAAAAAATGGAAGTCTTTCTCTATCACTTCTCTCTCTCAAAAACTTGGGCCAGAAAATCCAAGTTTTCCCTCATCTTCTTTCTTGCAAATGTCATTATGGTCTTCTTCATCAAAATCCTACATTTTAGACTCATGATCTTCTTTATTAGAGATTAATTCTTTTTCTTTAACTTATTTTTCTTTTCATACCATAAGCCCATATGTAGAATAATGTAATCATTCTCATTCCTTTGTATCTCATTATGCATTTTTAATGTTTCATGTTCCTTCGTCAGATGTAAATTTAGTGTCCCCAACTCAAAGATGTCTTGTTTTAGAGTTTTCATAAGTGGAGGTTTTTGTGTATTGTTAAACTGGATTTATTTTTCATGGACTATAGAACATGATGTTGTTTCTGCAACTCTCCTCTCCAAAGACTCAATGTAGTCATGTAATTCTTTTTTTAGTAGATCTATTTCTGGTGTTCTTCAACCTAGGCTATGAACAAGGGAGATGACAGTAGGTGATGGAACTTCCATTTTCTCTCCTTCCTCAAAATTAACAACATCTGTAGATTTTTGATATGGTTTTTGATTAAGCCTGATGCTTCTTCTTACATTTGATGGAAGAGGGTTTTTAGTTTTAACTATTTTCTTCTTTGTTTTAGTTTCCTCTGTTTTCTTGGATGTGATTTATTCCTTTTTACTAGCTTTATTTCTTCTAATAGATTTCCTTTTAAGGCTCCCTAAAATTTATGCAACATGAGTCTTATCTTCTGACTGTTCTTATTGTTGTTGTTGAGGTAATTTTTTAATAGGATTCTCATATATTCCCTTCCTTCCTCTCTTTTCTTTGTTGTTGCTAGGTGACTCTTGATCCTCCTCCTTAAAATGATTTCTAATTAGGAAGTTATCCCAATTATGTCCAAGTCTTTCAAGATGAAATTCAATGTATTTTTATAAGGTCGTGGTGATACATAGTATTTTCTATGAATTGCATCCTTTTTTGAACATTCCTAGAAATTTTCGTTAAGTTATTTAACAGAAAATAAGGAATATTGATTTCATTCTCTTCGAGAAAATGCATCATCAAACGAATGTAGTAAAAGAACATACAACCAAATCTTCCTTCATAGGTGACAAAGTTTTGAATTACTAACAACACATTTCTCCATTTTCCCTTAAGTGTTGTACTGGGAATTCCTTTCTTAAAAATAGTGATATCCATACTTGGGGTTTTAAGAAGGTATTCCATTCTTTTCCTTCAATTCCCCTTTTCTTAAACCATTTCTCTCCAACTCTTAATAGTCCAGTATCTTCATAAATAAGATACTTTTTCATTGCAAACTTGATGTCTCCAATTTAAACCTCTACACCATCAAAAGCTCTGGCAAATGATTTAGTCACTTCCTTGTCAAAACCATCAAACTTTTCCATGAATTATAGCCACTGTTCTTTCTGCGGAATTTCCTTCACTCGCAGATATCCTTCCATGAATTTTCTTCCATTTGGCTATTTTCTTACTATGGCGCCCATGGTTGAGAAGTTTTACCTTAGAATTCACTTCTTGACAGGGTATGAGTCATGGTTTCAGGATAATGTCTTCAGTGAGAGTATAAACAAGAGTGAGGGGAAAAACAAGTGAAGTGACTGTTAGGATATGAATGGATGTGAGTTGGGCAATTTCAACAATGAATTTGGAATTTGAGACGAGTGTTGTGTAATGATGAGAGATGAATGGGTGATTTACAACTTTTATTTGATATGACAAGATATTTTCATCTCACTTTTGGCAATGATGGTTTTTGAACCGGCGGTATATCGTCATTATAATTCATACACTAATGTTTTGACCATTATAATTAAATTAAATATTTACATACATTTTGAATTGGTGATTCTAACATTTGATTTCTCTATTTTTGTATTGCCTTCAGGTGCTTCTAAGGATGGATTTGATCATTTCTTCAATTTCTCCAATTAGCAGTCCATGTCAAACATCATCTGCATAATTCTGTCAAAGTTGCAAATTAGTAGCAATTGCAATTTTATTCTAGAAAGAGAAACATGGATAAAAAGAAAATGGGAATGGGAAAGAAAATTTAGGATTCCAAAATTACTTGGTTTTCACCCTAAATTTTTTGTATAAACATGCGAACAATGTTGGTTTTCGCGTTTTCACCATTTATACAAAACTCTCTCTCTCTCTCTTATATAATAATATATATATATATAATATATGAAAAAGAAAAAGGCTTATGATTCAAGTTGGAGGGAAAGGAAAATCCTTCTTAACCATCTGGAAATCAGTGTTGTCTTGCAAATGTTTGATAAAATCCTCCTTTTTCAATGGCTTATGATAGATTCTTAATCGATGACTATTCACAAGAAAGATGTTCCTTTCTTCCTAAATAGTTTTGATCCTAACTGCACCATTATCAAATATTGGTTCAATCTCAAAGGGCCCAAGCCAATGAGTTTGAAATTTCCCTTGGAAATCTTTGAACTTTGAATCAAAAAGTAATGCCTAATCTCCTGATTGTAACTTTCTTTCTTTGATATATTTTTCATGCCACCCGGATCTCTGTTGTTGAACTAGATTGGTTCTTTGGATTGCATCTTGTGTTATCACATCAAGTTCATTTAGATACTACATTCTTTGTTTTTGTGCCTCTGAAAGATCAAGGCCCAATTTAACTGTTTTCTTGAATTTTTTTACTTGAAACTCAATAGGAAAATGGACTTGCTTCCCATAAACAAGTTCATAGGGAGTATGCCATGTAGTCTTTCTCCATGTGGTATAGTATGCCCATAAATCTTCTAGAAGGTTTTTTGCCCACTCTCTTCTATGCAGATGCACAATTTTGGTGAGAATTGCTTCAATTACTTTATTGATGGACTCCACTTGTCCATTTTCTTGTGGATGGTATGGAGTGGACTTCCGATGTTTGATTTGTACTCCTCCATTATCTTTTGTACCAACTTGGATGTGAATTGAGTACCTTGATCTACTAAAATTTCTCATGGGACACCAAAATGTGTAAAGATATCCTAAAAAGGAAATGAAACTACAACATTTTCAGTAGCAACATGAAGCACTTTAGTGTCTACCCATTTTGTAACATAATCAGTGCAAACAAGAATGTACCTTTTTTGTCTCGGTGGTGGATTGATTCGACCAAAAAAATCCAGAGCCCATTTTTCAAAAGGATTAATAAGTACCCAACGTTGTAGAGGCATTTCATCAGATGGAATAGGTTTCCCCATCCTTTGACAACTATCACATCTCTTGACATCATCCTTGGCATCCTTAAAAAGCGAAGGCCAATAGTATCCTAAGAGAAAGACTTTGTAAGAAGATATTTTGTCGATGAAGTGTCCTCCACTTGGCTCATCATGACAAGATTTCAATATATCTGGTACTTCATCTTCTCTAGCACACATTCGGATGATTAGATCTGGCCATGTTTTATACAATTCTTCATTTATCCATGAATAATATGCACTAATTTGAATTACCTTCCTTTTTTCTCGAGGAGATAAATATGATGGTAACTTCCCTGTAGCCAAATAATTAGCAATATCTACAAACCAAGGTGATTTAGTAGATGCTGCAAAAATATATTCATAAGGAAAATTGTCATCCACAGATACATCATTATTATCATTTTGAATCCTAGACAAAAAGTTAGCAACTGTATTTTGTTTCCCAGGTCGATCCAAAATAGTGATTTTAAAATTTTGCAAAAACAACAACCATCTTGTAATCCTACCATTAGTGACAGGTTTATTCATTAAGTACCTAATTGTAGAATGATTTGTATGTACAAAAGTTCCATAGCCAGCAATGTAATGTCTGAATTTATTGATGACATGGACAACAACTAAAAACTTATTTTCTGTTACAGTGTAAGTTAACACTGCAAGAGTCAAATTTTTACTGGTGTAATAAATGGCATAAGGATTTAAATTCTTTTATCCTAGTACAACTCCTAAAGTTGTGTCTGAAGCATCAGTTGAGATGTGAAAAGGTAGTTTCAGTTTGGTCCTTTTGGCAATAAGAATTCCAATTGAATTAACAGTCTTTTGTGAGCAGTTTGAAAAGTGGAGATGCAATTTTTGTAAAGTTTTCTATGAATCTTCTATAGTAAACAGTGAAACCAAGAAAACTTCCAACATCTCATTGACAAGTTGGAATTGATAATTTAGAAATAAATTATACTTTAGATGTGTCCACTCTAATTCCATTTCCTAAAATATGGTGTCCTAAAACAATTCCCTCAGTAAACATCATAAAACATTTTTCATGGCTTAATGAGAGATTTTCCTTTTTACATCTAATGAGAACTTTTTCCAAATTTTTAAGAGCTTCTTCAAAATAATTTCCATAAATTGTAAAATCATCTATATACACTTCCACACAATCCTGAATTAGATCAGACAAAATGCCTAATATTTCTCTTTGGAATGTTGCAGGTGCATTACATAATCCAAAAGGAAGTCCTCGATAATCATAAGTTCCCCATGGGCAGGTAAAGGTAGTTTTATCTTGGTCTTTTGGGGCTACTTGGATTTTATTATACCCACTAAAACCATCTAAGCATGAGAAATATTTCTTTCCTACCAATGTATCTAAAACCTGATCTCTGAAATGAAGTGGAAAGTGATCTTTTAAAGTGTCTTTATTCAATTCCCTATAGTCAATACATAGGATCCATTTTCCATTCTTTTTAGGAACGATTACTAAGGGTGAAACCCACAAACTGTTTCATACTTGATATATGAAATTAACATTAAACAGTTTTTGTAGTTCCTACTTAACAATTTCCCTTCGATTTGGATTCATTCTTCTTTGAGTTTGTTGAATTGGTTTGGAATTTTCTTCAATGTAGATATGATCTATACAAGTATTAGGATCAATTCCCTTCATGTCAGTGTATTCCCATGCATAGGCAGAGGAATGTTCTTGTAACATCTTTATTGATTCTTTCTTTTGAAATTCTTCCAAATTATTATAGATATTAAAAGTTTTTCCTTGAAATATTTCAATTGTAGAATTGCCAAAATTTTCCATAGAATGCAAGGATAGTTGACGAGATGAAGAATTCAATATTGCGTCATTCTTGAAAACTCTAACTAGATTCACAATATGATCAAGATTCATTATTTTCCATTAAATTCAAAATTTGATCTTCTTCATCTATTTGTGAAGCAGTAAAGATTGATCTTATATCAATGTCATCATCTATCCATTCTTCATTTTCAACTTCTATTGTTGTTTTTGTAGGTGGATACAATTGGAATTTCTTTGTTGATTTCCCATCAGAAATAAACATATCACCAGATCTACAACTTATAAAAGCATCGGTTGTAGCTAGTCATGGTCTTCCTAGAATCAATGGATGTCCTCCTAAGTTATTCTTGGGTGTTAAAATCATAAAATCGACAAGGTATTCCCAAGAATCTAAGGATATATGTGTGTGTGTGTGTGTGTGTGTGTGTGTGTGTGTGTGTGTGTGTGTGTGTAGATGTAGATAGATATAGATATATATATCAGGTTTGATTACAAATCTATCTGCCAATTGTAACAATGTAGGTGCATATTCAAGATTAGAAAGTTTTAATTGATTCATATTTTTGAGAATATTTTTTGGCGTAAATCACATCGTAGTTCGTGATTCATATTTTGTTTACTCATGATGTTTATAGTTGCTTCTAGATCAATCAATGTATTTGTGATCTCTACACCATTGATGTCTATTTTCACAATGGGACTTCTTGGATCAAGATATTTTTGAATTGTTGTCTTACCCATCACGATATCTGCAAATTTTCCAACTGGTTGGATTCTTTTGATGTCATTTATTTTTCTTCCTAGTCTTTTTATGCTCAATTCCCTAATTATATTTCCAACAATTGGTATTTCCTTAATGGCTTGTAGCAAAGGGATTTTTACGCAAACATTCTTCAGTTCATCTAACATGTCATAATCAGGCAATAAAATCTATTTTTTACCCCTTCACCAATTTTTAACCTCTCAGGAAAGATTGTTTTGAAACAGATACTGAAGGTTGTTCCATAATAGGAGTTGAGTTATTTCAATGTGTTGGAGTAACTTGTTTTTGAGTTTTTCCTTTTTCATTAAGATGTAGGTTTTAACTCCATACATAAATTACCTACATACGAATTCTAAAACACAGAAAATAAACATTGCAAGAGCATAACACATAAAACACATATACACAGAGATTTTCCCCTAGATCCCAAAACCAACACTACAATATTGATTTTTCATTACGTTCTTTCAATCTTACAATACATATTTATACATGTCGAATCATCCAATACCATGGACCGAAAACCATCGCATCCAAAACCATGTGCGAAAACCATGCACAGAACCATAGGTAGGTCTGCCCAACCTAATAAAAGGTCCAAAAAAAATTCCCCAGGGTGCTGCCCTAGAGACCATAGAGGGGGGCTACCCGCCCCCCTGTTAGGCCCCTATACTACTAGTGTAACCCCTTATTGTTATTAGTACAACCCCTTATTATATTGCTGTACCCATGTATTTCCCATATTGCTATTATTATGCCCCATAGAAGCCCACTATTGTTATTATTGTGCCCTTACATTATTATTGTTATGTCGGCTCTGATTATATTACGACCCCTTAGACTCCTATATATAGAAAGGAGGTCTTGTCATTAGTATCATCAAATAATTGTTCATTTATGTAATGTAAAGGAGGTTATCCCCTTGAAGAGGTTAAATTCTAAGGCATTGATCTATCTTTTCTATCTTTTTGTGAGTTGGTTTCATAACATTTGGTATCGGAGCTGTGGATTCTAGGGTTGCGCTGCTCCAAACAGGTCATCGTGGGATTTTCGCTATAGCTATTTCGCTAGGAAGTTTCAGAAGCTAAGAAAAAAACCCATTTGAGATGAAATCGGTCTGAACCTTGGATCCGAATTCCAGATCCTTTTTCGCTATATTTTCGGAGATATAGTCTGAGGAAGTTAGGGTTTTTTCAAACCCCCGAATTACATTCCAAATAGGTGACCTGGGGAAAATCGTCATAACCTTCTCTCTAAGCATCGGATTGAAATTTTGTAAGAAGTTACAAAAATAGGACAGAATGTAGTTTCTTGTGTATATGTTTTAGATCCAAAGGTCAAAGCAGTGACACGTGTCACATCATATAAGTTCACTCTATTGAACTAGTCTATAATCAGGTCACCGTCGGAGATTTGGCATAACCTTTCCATGGAGAATCCAATTTGGATCAGACTGGTGGCATTCGAAAGAGGATGCAAAGGGCTACTACAAGTTACGATTTAAGAACTGGAAGACCTGAAATTACAGAGGTACAACCATTTCAAGATAGAGCTCCTAAAATCAAGAAAAAGGGAGATGCAGAGGTTTGATGGCAAGGATCCAGTAAATTGGATACTACAGATGGAGAAATATTTTGATCTACATGGTGTACCACTATTACAAAAGGTATGTATTGCATCTAATTATTTAGAACTGAAAAAAAATTTATGGTATAAAGGGCTTTTTTCTCATAAACCACTTGTCACATGGTCAATTTTCATGGAGGAAATGATAGCACATTATGAGGATACAAAGAGAAACTCCTTCTTTATCCAATTGATAAATATAAAACAAAAGGGTTCAATGGAAGAGAACATTGAATACTTTTAAAAATTGAATAGAAGGATAAATTATATTCCAGAGAAGCATGGGATTGATGTCTTCATAGGGACTTTAAAGGATAAAGTTCAACATGAGGTTCGTTTTTGCAAACCTGATTCATTGGAGGAGGCATTCGAGTTGGCAAGAAAAATTGCAAGTGAAATTATGAAAACAAGGAATCCCATCACTCATGACTATAAGTATGGAAGTGTTTCTTCTCCTAGCCTTCCACAACCTACAAGGCTTACACCACAACAATTGGAAGAAAAAAAGAGAAAAAGGGCTTTGTTACAATTGTGATAGAAAATGCACTAAAGGTCATAAGTGTGTTGAGAAGAAATTATTTTATATAGAGTATGAAGAGGAGGAAGAAAATGATCAAGAAACATCAAAAGAAGAGGATATACGCTAGGACCCAACCCCAGAGAAAGAAGAAATGAATCCGACCATATCTTGTAAAGCATTGGCAAGAATTACCACTCAATCTCTCAAGATATAAGGACATATCAAGAAGAAAAAGGTTCAAGAAGTGAAAGATCACATCGAGAAAGAAGAAATGAATCCAACCATATCATGTAATTCATTGGCAGAAATTACTACTCCTCAAACTATCAAGATAGAAGGACATATCAAGAAGAAAAATGTTCAAGAAGTGAAAGATCACATCGAGCATCAAGAAATGAATCTGACGATATCTTGTAAAGCATTGGAAGAAATTACCACTCCTCAAACTCTAAAGATAGAAGGAAATATCAAGAAGAAAAAGGTTCAAGCAGTGAAATATCACATCGAGCATCAACAACAAGTTCTCCAACTT
>APFE031733651.1:56346-82825 GCA_000404065.3 Pinus taeda
TTTTTGTTGCAGATGCACTCTCAAGAAAGGATGAGGATGTGGAAGCATTGTTTTGTGCTATTTCTATTATCCAACCAGATTGGATAAACAAAGAAAGGGACGAATGGAAGAAGGAAGAAGAAGTATGGCCACTCATTCAAAAGTTGCAAAAGATCCCAAATCAAACAATATTGCCAGAACTTGAAGAGGAAGGAAAAACCATATTGGAACCTGGAGCAGTCACAGAAACAAGAACATGACAGCCATGCAATCGATCAATTTCAGAGTGTCTCATCAAGTGGAAGAACTTACCTGCTGAAGATTCCACATGGGAAGACAAGAATCTTATACAAAAGCATCAAAAACTACTCAAGCGTCGAGGACAACACTTTTTTAACAAGAGGGGCACGTTAGGCCCCTATACTACTAGTGTAACACCTTATTGTTATTAGTACAACCCCCTTATTATATTGTTGTACCCATGTAGTCCCCATATTGTTATTATTGTGCCCCATAGAAACCCACTATTGTTATTATTGTGCCCTTACATTATTATTGTTATGTCGGCTCTGATTATATTATGACCCCTTATACTCCTATATATATAAAGGAGGTCTTGTCATTTGTATCATCGAAGAATTCTTCATTTATGTAATGTAAAGGAGGTTGCCCCCTCGAAGACGCTGAATTCTAAGGCATTGATCTATCTTTTCTATATTTTTGTGAGTTGATTTCATATGACCCCCTCAAACCCCCTGTGAGCCCCTCGCTATGCAATCAGCACAACGAAGAGGGTGTTATGCCCCCCCCTAACCCCCCAGTTAACTAGGTGCGCTAGTCATGGAAAGAATATAACACAACCCAACGTAAGAGACTTCTCTTATTCAAAGATATTTTCTTTTTCATTTACAATAATAACAACTAATGGGGACTTTTTCTCTAATATTCTACCGGATCTAAGTTGAACATTGTTTAGATATAGTGGAGTTATCATGTAAGTTTGGAAATTTTGTCCTTCCATATTGTAAACAGGTTGTGAGTTTTTATTATTGTTTGGATTTTGAAGTGGTTGGGCAGGAAATTAGGAAATGGTAATAAAAGTTGTGGATTAAAATTGTTGGGTTGACTTTGTTTAATAGGCTAAGGATAATATTGTGGAGGAAAAGTAGGATATGATTTTTGAAATTGTGAAAATTGAGGATATTGAGGGTATTTTCCATAAGGATTTTTCCATCCTTGTAACCAATGTTGTGGTCAAGATTGGCAAGGAATTGGTGTAGTCCAATTACTGCATCATGATTGTATAAATGATTGAGTGGTAAAACCTTGAGGTGTATTTGGTTGTGAATTATGCCAGGGTCTTTTAGAAATAAAACAAAGAGGATCTACCTGATTTGGTACTCCTTCTTGATAGACAACTTTAAAACCTGGTATTGAGGGGCATTCTTTTGTATCATGATTTTCTGCACATATAACACAAGTTTCTACACTCTTTAAATTAAGAGGACATTCTCTCAAGGAACGTTTCTTTCTGCACTTAGGGAAAAAAATGGACAATGCAACATTTTTAGCTTTTTCCTTGTTTTGTATTTTAGGGGTGTCAATTTGTTCACTAAGACTCCCTAATATATGTTTTAAAATTATCAAGCAAATTTCCTAATTCTTCTCTACTCACTGCCCTAGCTACAGATTTATTAATCCTTGATAAAAGAGGATCTCTTATATTTTTCTTGGATCTTTCTTTGCCTCTTGAAATGTGTATGAATAACTCACAAATTTCTTCAAGTGACAATTGAGAAATGTCTCCCTTGCCCATTATATTGAGAAGATCAAGCCACTCATCTCTGATGGATTTCAACACGAGAGATTTCAAAGTTTCCCCATCTAGAATATTCATTTTTTCCCTTTCAACATTATAAGAAAATCTTTCAGCGAAGTATCCAAGATTTTCATCTTCTTTTTGTATTATTTTAAAGACTTAATCCTTAATATCATGGGGCATACAGTAGTCCTTATATTTCTCTAAGAATGTAGTTTTCATTTGTTCCCATGTTCTTATGGAGTTTATTCCTAAACTCATAAACCATTTTAATGCTACATCTTTAAGGGTTGCAGGGAATAATTTCAACATTTGAGCATCATGCAGATATTTATATGATCTACACAAGACTTCAAATTCAAAGATAAATTTTTCAGGATCTTCACTCCTTAGTCCCTAAAAGTTTGGAAGGATAGAGGGTGAGATATTTTTCATTGTCACAATTGTATCTTCGTCGAGGATATGAAATCCAAAGGGTTTTGTATTTATATCTTATCCTTTGCCTCTTCCTCTTCCTCCACCTCTTCCACCTCCCTATTTCCTCCTCTTCCTCCTCCAATTCTAGGTTGTTCACCATTCAAATTATGTACATCTCCTTCCCTTTCTCCATCCATTATAGATTCTTCAAAACTAATATCAAGTTATGCTTACAAAATTGGGTTTTCGACTTCCTCTAGTTCCTCTGGTTCTTCTACCAATGGTTTGTTAAAATAGGTTTCTTCTTCCTCTTCTTCAATTGGAAGTTCCATCTCTTGAGCTCAAAGTTGTTCTCGAGTTGAAGATAGGAAAATTACTCATACTGTTGGGGATATGGGATCTTCTTCTTCTATTATGTCTTATGTTGATGAATTTGGTGAATCCCTAGGTTGGATTTCAGACCTTAATACCTCATGGAGTTTGTATTTGCCTGCTATGGATGGAATTCAAGTTTGTGTGGGTTGTGTGGCACTACGAGGTCATGGTGGGGTGAGTGATGTTGTTTGAATTAAACTCTTTCCTCTACCTATAAATCTACCCTAGAGTCACTTTCCCTATGCATATCATTTTTTTGTTTTTTCTGTTTGTGTTTTTTTTAATTAATTTATCAACAACAAAAAATCTAAGACTTCTATTTACACTTCCCCAGCAATGACGCCAAAATATTTGTCAAATTAATTGTCTTAAATTGTTACATGAATTATTGACTCGAGTTGGTAATCTTGTGAAGTGAAAGTGCACTATATATCCTAGAAGTATTTTTTATTAAATAAAATTCTTAATGTGCATGATTGAGTTATATAAATTTACTTCTAAGGATGCAATTTATTCTTATCTTACTCTTCAAAGAAAATAGATTTAACACATTGAATATTCCTACTCCTCTCTAATGAAATAAAAAATTCTCTTCACACTTGTAAAATGAAAATTAAAGCAAACTCACACTATCTTATTAAGAAAGTTTAACTAATTTATTGCAACATAAATTTAATCTCTAAAACTAGAATTAATCATCTAACATTTTAGCAGTCCTTTGCATAAAAACAAAAAATGAAATTAACTTCTATTCAAAATGAAAACTACACATTTACTTATCAATCGCTCATTCTTTGAAATGAAAACCATAAATAAATCACACATACTTTGAAATGAAATATTGTAAAATGAAACTATAAAGAAATTTATCAAGCTCTGAAATGAAATACTTTGCAATCATAAGGAAATCTATGAAAAGTGATTACACTATCATTAGAATCATTATAAATCAACTTGAAAAGGGAACAATTAATGAAATATTTCCATTGCCATCTGATTGAAATCAAGACTGCAAAACGATTCTAAAACGTATGAAGAATTGCAATAAATGATAAAGAAAATTTATGAAAATGTAGAACCTTCATTGTTTGCAGGTGCCCTCAACAAATAGGCGGTCATAGAACTTTAATCAAATAGCCAGCTACGCATTGAAACTTCAGATGATTTTCTTCATTAACAGAGTAAAAACAGAGTCTTAAAACATTACTATCACATACATAAAAACCAATCTCCTGTTTATGTTTGCTACACGGTATTTATAAAATCCTGTGTCAATAACTATTCGAGGATTTTACGCCTACCTTAGCTAACATAATTCTAAATTAATATTCTAAAAACTATCAAGATATCATTGTTCATGATTTGTTCTTTGGAAGAGAAAATCGTGAAGCGTAGGATTTTCGAACTCTTGCTTGCTTGTTTAGCAACCACGTTGACTTTACCCTTTGACCACGAATTCGATCAATCCTTTTGATGATCTGGTTCTGATGAATAGGAGGAAATCATTAAAGGGATCAATCTCCACATGTCCATATGTTTCGCCACTTAGCTGGCACCTCTAATCTTCATAAACCATGGAATCGGCTACACAAACAAAGATGAGCTACAGAATCATGCGAATTTGGTAGCTAATACAAATATTAACTCAATAATAAGGAACATTATGAAATATGAAAGGTAAGACAATTAAATACCTTACCATGTCAAAAACCTTGTAGTTTTATGCCTATTGAGTTGATGATGATGGCCAAGGAAAGGAAAAATACGTAAAGGAGAGTGTCAAAATGAAGCAATCATGAGATTCAACAACATATGTTGGGATGGGGTCCCCTGGGTCAGTTTTGGGGTTAAAAACCCAAGTATGGATGTAAATTTTGGTAAAAGATGTAAAGTCTCTGTAATGTAATTTGTGGATGCAGAGCATGTAGATAGTTAGGAGTTAAAAGGGGTTTTAGTCCCTTGTTTATGTAAAGTCAAGTCGGTTTTGAGATCCACCCATGGTCCGCGGACCATGGGATTGTATGTAAAACGCTATAAATACATGTGTCTTAGAGAGCCTAAGGCATGTCTATGTCTAAGATATGAAAAAAAGGGTAAGTAAGAAGCCAGTAGATATAAGGGAAAAGGCTCTGCAGCTGAGTGCATGGAGGCCTAGATTAGAGTCCACAACTAAGTGTGCAGACCCCTGCAGTTGAGTGCGGAGGGTAGTCTTGAGTCTGTAATACTATATTGAATATCAATAAAGAAGACTATTAAAGAAATTCATGTGTTATCTTTTGACTTTTGTTATTTATGTTTGCAATATATGATGTGATGGAATAATGTCTTTATGAAATATTTATTCATCATTGTGCGAATCTATTGGATAAGTTTTATTAACTATACATAATGCCTATTAAGCACTTTCACAAAGATCATAATACATCCTGTTATGGTTATTAAATATTTAAGTAGATTTGTGTGAACTCAGATCTAGGGCTATTCTATGATGTGTGTAAGTGGTTGATTCATTTTTAAAGGGTCTGCAAAGATCTATCATAGATCTTCGCGAAGGTCTAGAGGTCGTTAAAGGGAGTTACAGAGCTGGGCCCTAGGGGCTTATAGATCTACGCGAAGGCAGATCTAGGGCAAACAAAGACATCACAGTAATCTCTGGATGTGGAAACTTGGTTCCAGCATCCCCCCATACTACTTTGGATGAGACTTCAGCCTGCCCTATGCAGGTTGATGTCGAAAGGGACAGTAGTGTAGATTTTTTTTTGGTGCAATTCACTCTGAACCTAGGTCAAGACCCATTAAGCCAAAAAATGGTTCCATTGTTAGGACCAAGATCTTCTTAAGGAGACGTGTGATGTTGCATCACTGGAATCCAACCAAGAAGGAGATTGAGAAGTGGTTGAATAGAAAAATTCACAAATTCACAATGCAAGAGAATAGGGACCCATGCCTATCAAAGGAGCAGTGGTTGGATAGATATTTGTACACATAAATACATGAAATTTTCTTCTACACCTTTCCGATCAAACTATACGAATGGATAGCTAAGTTAGCAGATGGCCAAGGAAGGTGGAGGCTTGACGGTCTAATAGTGTGGACTCTAGAACTAGTGTGAAGGTTAGAAGCCTCTGAAGACAAGATCACGCGTGCTACTAACCACTGGCTCGATCGAATTATAGGAGCATTTGTTACAAAGTTCGCGGTTGATACCTTAGTCATCTATAGCAAAGCAGAGTGGTGCTTCTTCAAGGGATCGCGAGGTAAGTATCTGAAATCTATGAATACCTGGATTAAGATGCTCTTGTGTGAAAAATGGGTTATGCCATTGCCTTGATGGTTGGAGCTACATGATGTGGAAAACTCTTCAGAAATCAAGAGAAACCAGGCCCTGAATATAGCCCGTTGATTGGACCCCCTTCAAGCGATGACAAGGGGACGATACAAGCCTCGCCATGGAGTGTTGTCTAGCTGATAAGACAATGTTTTCCACAGATACATCATCCATCCACTCCACCTCCACCTTCACCTCCATAGCTTACCCCTTCACCCACACCTCATCCACCACCACCGTCATTCAAGATCTCAAACTCAATTGGGCTACCAATTTTCAAGGGTATAGGGAGTGAAGATACAGATCAGCTTTGGTTTGTTGTGAATGTTGTATGGACCATGTAGTAGATCGCTGATGATAACATAAAGAAGGTGTAGTTAGTTATTTCCCTGCAAGATCATGCACTAATGTGGTATATTAAGTATTGCGTTGATCATCCTCTAGCGACGCTAATAGAGACTAAGGATGATTTGAACAAAGAGTTTTGTAAGCCTAATTCTGACTCGTAGTAGGTAGTTGGATTTAAGGAAATCACAATGAGGGTTGATGAAACTCCTTGGGAGTTATATCAAAGGTTGAAATGTGTGATCAGCAAAGCTAATATGCAGTTCACAAATGATCAACACCACAAATGGTTTATAGCCTTGTTTCTGCCCCACCTGAGGATTGCTCTGTCTCAGCAGAAGATAGGAACTCATGAAGAAGCCCTAGAAATCACGATGAGATTACATGTGATGCCCATGCAAGATGAAACTTTTGGGGTATAGCAAATTCACTCCTAGTTGCAGAACCTCTGCTTGGAATTGCAGAGTGAAGAAAGAGAAGGAGACTAAACCCGAGGTGCGCGAAGAAGTCTAGTGCCTGAAATTTAAGAGCTAGGGGCATGATAAAGACCACTATCCTGTATTTGTGAACTATATCATAGGAGGGGGACCAATTCCCTTGAGACCAGAAGCTCCAGCAGGACCAAGTTTGGGGTTCGCACTATGGTGCGTTATCTGTCAAGTGGCTGGAAAACATGCAATGGATAGTTTCCATTTACTTCAAAAGTTTGTTCAGATGCCACAATAGTTGTTCTAAAACTTCTGTAAATCAGTGGGCCATGATGAGCACCATTGTCGCAACTATGAACTAATGATGGAAAGAACGCCTACCTACCAAAAGCAAGCAAAGACTCATTCTCCTGATCAGGGCACCGGAGGAGCGTGTGTAGGATATCAAGGACAAGGACGAGGTCAAGGAGGAGGAGGACTTGGTAGAGGTCGCAATCAGGTTATTTGATATAATTGTGGGACACCAAGGCACTACACATGGGAGTTTCAGATTCAGACATGCCCATCATGTCAATACTAGAGCTAGTTTGACCATACTACAGAAGAATACCTTGTGCTGATAGCCAAGATGAAGGAGAAAAAGGCGCAGCCTCAACAACCTATGCAAACCTTACAAATGATGAGAGTTGATCCACGTGAAGAAGATCAGAATGTGAATATAGTGCTGAGGAGCAGCATAAAGACTAGCGATGACGATGGAAAACAACCTAAAGAGGATGGATGGGTTGGCAAGGCCCTAGAGAAGGAAGTTGATTTTGATCTAGAGGGTGCGAAGGAAACGTTTATGGAAGCCAAGAAAAGCTTCACCGAGGCATCTACCTCAGGAATTCAAAACAAAGTACCAAAAATCAGCATGCCTACAAAGGTTGATCCCTCTGTACTTATGCATTCTTGGAAACCTACATGAAACTTATGTGCGATAAAAAGGCTATGAAAGGATTGCAGTAATTGATAAACAAGTGTGCTGGTAAAAGAAAATTCTCTGATGGACACCGTATGGTTAGAAATATTGGTAAACATAAGGCAAGAACATGATGCGAGATGAGGCTCACTGCACCGTTAGGAGATTATGAGATGGACAAGGTCATTCTAGATCTGGGGTCTGATGCGAACATTTTACCTAAAAAGACATGTGAAATAATGGGGATACCTGTCTTGTAGTGGTCTCTGATCCATATTATAATGGCCAACCAACAAAAAATCATCCCTATGGGATGACTACATGGAGTAATAGCAGATATAAAAGGTGCAAGCACACTGGCTGATTTTTAAGTAATAGAGATCATTAACGACAACAACCCATACCCCGCGCTCCTTGGAATTGACTAGGCCATTGATATGAATGGAGTCATCAACTTGAAGAAGAGAAAAATTTCGTTCGAGAGGAAATTGCTTCGGGTTGTAGGACCATTGGACCCTGTAGAAGGACCGCACTATACTAAACTGGTCCATGACTATGAAGAAAGTGATGATGACTTGGACCAGGCCTATAAAATAACTATGCGAGATCAAGACTGGATTAATCCAATAGCTGATGGATGGATTGCATGGGACTAGGAAAGTTCTTGTACCTCAAATTCAGATGAAGAATTGGATCATTGGTAGAATAGGTTGCATGAAGTATCTATGTTACGCTGCAACATGATGATTAAATCGTTGCCATGTGTGTCATTGGAGGTAATAAATTTAACTTATTATGATGGTTTAACCGACATAGATAAGTTTTTTGATGCTTTCGAATGAGAATTACCTGAGAATCATCACTTCCAATCACTGGATTTGGCGTTGCGTGCTATGCCCACACGACGGTGGGGTATGCACAAGGATAGCTTCGATAAGTGGAAAGATTATACAAGGATAATGAGATTTTGATTTGGTCATCCTAAAATTCAACTAACTAAGAAATATGATGGGAGAAATGATATGCGTGATCATTTAGCGAAGTGGACTAAAGCTTATGGAACAAACACATACCCGGAGTGGGTGCACTTATTCTGTCATACATTAGATACAATTCCTATTAATTAGTATCTAGAAACAGAGCTCTGCAATGGCACGATGGAGTGTGATATATTAAGGGAAGGATTCTTAATTAAATTCAATTTCGAAGATGGGTTCGAGAGCATTGATGAAGCTTTGCAGGAGATTAAGGTAGCAATCTTTAGAATTTCGTAGGATTCGTTTGAGTTGGTTCAACCAGATTAGAGCACCCATTTGTGCCATGCTCTGGAATGCTATAATGTGACTACTGAGGGGGAGGATGAAGATCCACAAAATATTAATATTCCAAAGGCATAAGGCCATCGCGAGGTCAAAGTTCTACAAATATAGAACCTGGACATCACCGCGCCATTGAAAACCAAGCAAGTGAACATTGGTACTGAAGTAGAGCCAAAATTTGCGAAGATTGGGGATTACTAGGACGATGCCACAGTGGATAAAGTTGCTGAGTTACTCCGCGAGTACCAGGATCTTTTTCCTACAAAGTTTTCGAACCTGAAAGGCATCATTGGCAACTTTGGTGTGATGAAAATCATTTTGAAACCAAACGCAAAGCCTATTAAGTAGAGGTTGTATCGCCTTAATCCCAAATACAAGGAAAAGTTTCACTTGGATTTGGATAAGCTGCTAGAAGTAGACATCATCGAACCTGTGGAAGAGTCTGATTGGGTGAGCCCAATGGTGGTTCAAGAAAAGAAACAAAAGGGAGAAATAAGGATTTGCATAGATCTAAGGAATCTTAATGATGCCTGCGTCCATGATCCTTTTGTGACACCATTTACTAATGAAGTATTAAACAACATGGGAGGGTAGGAGGCCTAATCATTCACTGATGGGTTTTAAAGGTACCATCAATTCAAGATCATGCCAAAGGATAGGAGAAAAACAACCTTCGCGACATAATGGAGCTATTTCCAGTATACTGTAATGTTGGTTGGATTTAAGAATGTGCTTGTGATATTCTCTCGCGTAGTCATAGCGACATTTAAGGAGTTCATCCATAAGTCTTTGGAGGTGTATTTTGATGACTGGATGGTGTTTGGTTTAGTGAAGTTCCATGTAGCAAGTTTGTGCCTGATGCTGGATACATGTTGTAGATACTAGATCATGTTGAATTTGAAGAAGTGTCTATTCTATGTCCCGTTTGGGATCTTCTAGGTCATGTGGTGTGCAAGCAAGGGCTGATGATGGACCCTAACAAGATCGTGGTAGTAATGAATTTGGAGGCCCTAAGAAGTGTAAAACAGTTGTGCGCAATGCTCAGGCATATAGGATATTTCAAAAAGTTCATCAAGGCTTATGCTCAGATTACTGCACCCATGCAGAAATTATTGAAGAAGGATGTTACATTCTGTTGGGATCAGGAATTTCAGTGCAGTTTTGATGTTTTAAAGGATAAGATAGTCACCGCATCAATTTTGGTCTTCCTAGATTGGAAGAAGGAATTCCATGTACATGTCGATGCCTCTTGCATTGCGTTGAGAGAAGTGTTAACACAAGCCAATGAAGAAGATATGGACCAGCCTATAGCCTTCGCGAACAGGAAATTATCGAAGGCTGAGAAAAATCACTGAATGACAGAGTGCAAAGGATTGGCTATGGTATACGCGCTTCAAAATTTCAAGTACTACTTGTTGGGCGGACATTTCAAAATGTACACAGATCATTCTTCCTTGAAATACTTGGTAAATAAGCCTATGTTGGGGGGGGGGATATGTTGATGGTTGCTGCTATTTCAGGAGTATGACTTTGATTTTATTGTGAAACCAGGAAGGTTGAATGCAAGACCTGACCATCTATCGCAAATCGAAATAGGAGAAGAGCCTAATAATTTTGTGGAAAGGTTTTCCGATGCGCAGCTCTTCGTGGTGTGTGTATAAGATAACTACTTTGAAGATATTCTTCACTTTTTTACTATAGGGATGACACCGAAAGGGTACATGAGTCAGCAAAAGAAGGAACTAGTAGTGCACACAGCGGATTTCTCAGTGATTGCAACACATTTATATAAGATGGGTGCATATGAGATATTGCGATGATATGTGACAGATTTTGAGCCAAATAGCATCCTCGCTGAAGCTCATGGAGGAGTTGCTAGAGGACATTATGTAGGAAAGATAACGACAAAGAAGATTTTGGCACAGGTTTATGGTGGCCTGCGCTACACAAAGATTCTAAAGCATACTGTAGGGCATGCGATGCATGCCAATGAATGGGCAGACCATCGCAGAGGGACGAGTTGCCACTAAATCCTTAGGTCTCGTTGCATCCATTTGAAAAATAGGAAATTGATTTTGTTGGGCCAATTTATCTCCCAGGAAAGAAGACAGGCACACGATACATCATCACCGTGACGGAATATCTAACCAGATGGGCAGAGGCACAACCAGTTAAAGATTTAACAGGAGCTAGAGCAGTAATGTTTTTGTTTGAGTGTGTATTAACCAGGTTTGGCTGCTCGAAAGTCTTGATGAGTGATCGAGGAATGTACTTCCTAAATGAAACGATCAACACGTTAACTGAAGAGCTCCAGGATTAACATCAGAAGAGCACATTGTATCATCCTCGGGCTAATGGAACAGTTGAGGCCTTTAATAAGATTTTGGAGAATGCGCTGACAAATATTTGTAACGTGCAACAGAATGACTGGGATGTGTGCATAGCTACAGTGATATGGGCATATCATGCCTAGTCTACGCGTAGCAACTTTTACAGGTATGGTAGATCGTGAAGCCTTGGAAGAATGGCTCGCATAGCTTATGGAGGTTGAAGAAGACATATTTTTGGTTGGATTCCATCAGCAAGTACAGAAGGAATGCAAAACGCATGGCAAGATCGACATATCAAGTAGCACACGTTCAAGGAAAATTATATGGTTTTATTACATGATAGCAAGTTCACTAAGTTTCAGGGGAAATTTTAGATGCACTAGCTTGGGCCATATGTTATCAAAGAAATTACAGATGGAGGCATAGTTCAGCTCACAAAGCTAAATGGAGAATCGTTTCTGGGAAGGGTGAATGGAAGCCAATTGAATCCATATATAGGTGATCTTGCATAATGACTATATGCTGGTAAGACATTGTTAGTGCTCTAGGCAATTGCAAGGGAGTGCGGGACTATAAACTACACTGCCAAGATTGGAGGACTATGCAGTAGGCTTGCTATGCAGAAAATGGTGGACTCGAGGTATAATAAGTTGTGCTGTAGAGGGAGGTTCCATGTAGCATGGTCGAAAAGTGACCGTTGAAGTAACTATTCACGATTTGATAGCCAAAAGACGGTTAAGAGGAGTGGGTTGGTGGCATTTAAGGCCAAAATATTTGAATATATGCCACCAAAACAACATTAATGATCGAATTTTGGGGGCAACAGTGGGATTTCAATTCAAAACCCCTATAAATTCCAGTCCAATAAAGAACACTTTTCACCCTTAGATTTTTTGAGTTATGTTGTCTCTTGCTTATGAACCGCTCGTTCTTCGAGGATTTGGTCACGAGCCTTGCATTTTCCAATTTACCAGAGTTGAATCAGAAGTTCATCCCTGACACCATGTTAGGACCAAGCCCTACTAAGACTATGAGCACTATGGGAGATGTCGTGTCTGAAGAAGTGGCTTGAGAGGTAGTGATTATAGAAGCTATAGCTCTTGTGCCTACAGCGTTGAGGTCGCCTAGGCCAAAGCCTACCCCTGTTCGAGAAACCCATAAGTTGAAGAAGGATAAGAAGAAGAAGTCGATGCCAGTCCAAAAATCACGTAAGAAACATTCTGCAACTCAAAAGCAGAAGAAATACAAGCAGCCCAAGAAGGTTGTTCATTTGGAAGCCAAGGAAGGACAGGGCACCAAGGATATAGATGTTGAGGGGGTGGAGCCCCTTACCAAGTTTCCTGACTATATCCCTCTATGCAAGGGGAATGAAAATATCACCAAGGACCTGAAATTAGACAAGTTTGTTCTTTCTATGTCCCTGCTATCAGAGCAGGTGCCCTTCGAAGGTCCACACCTTATGCAGATCCCCCTGCTGAAGATGGAAGATTGGGACCTAGTAGACCATGAGTAGTTCCCTCACCTTGCAGTAATAAATTATATGAAGCACATCCACTACCTGGACTCATGTGTCACTGAGTTAGAGATGGTGCAATGGATCCGCATAGTGGATAATTCCAGGTTGTTGAACCTGCTATGGGTGCCCCATTTTCACCGCACCACTATCAACACAACATGCATGCGACAATTGCTTACGTTGGTGCACAATGGGTGCTTATGGCTTGGAGGGGCTATACCCATCACTGACATGCATATCCATAGAGTCATGCACCTGCCACATGAGGGTTTAAGTCCAACCAAGGAGTTTGATAGAAAGGCAAGCAAAAAGAATTTGGCTAAAAAGATAAAGAAAGAATTTTCCCTAGTCAAAAAGTCGCGCGGATACTCCATCACCTCCATAAACAACCCCGCGGTGCAGATTAACACACAAATCCTAGTAGGGAAGGTCATGAGGAAGTGTCACATGGATGAATTTCCAGCGCCCATGGTTTTTCTTGTTGCACAATGCGCAAAGGATGTGTAGCTCAATTGGTCGCGGTACCTATGCAGTGAATTCCTCGCAAATTGTCGCGAGATACAGGATGAGACCAAGCCATTTGACTATGCTTGGTTGCTACTCTCCATCGTGTTGACCGCATGGGAGCTACTGGAGGACAGCCAGTTTCCTCCATTGAAAGAAGGATTTATGAAGGCCGCGCAGTTTTCCTCCCTCTTGGCCACAAAGGACCCCGCACGAGTTACAATGTCAAATATATTATGTGTTTTGATGGAAACAAGCCTCTGCATGGCCATCAACTAATGTTGAAGGTTGTCCCCAACCTTGTACGAGTAGTTGTTAGCATATCAAGTGTTCAAAACTGAATTTCACCATGTCTACATTCAGGCACGAAAGAACCTGTAGCAGAAATGGTATGATTTACCATACTTGGTCACAGATCATGACATTCATGAGGTATTCAAGAGATGACCAACATAATGGTGTGCCCCATCAAACTTGGATGTTAGAACCAATAAGGGTGTAAGAAGCTCAATAGAAAATAAAATGAAGGATGTGGCAAAGCAGGCTGTGCAAAAGTTGTTCACGCAGTGGAAGAAGGAAGCGACAAAGAAGGCTCGAATGGAGAAGGAGCACGCTGCTAAGGAGTAGGCTGAGCAAGAGCAGCACGAATCATAGAGAAGTGGTAAATCCCCTTTGCTTGTGATAGAGGAGGAATAATAGTCTGAATATGATAGCGAAGGAGATAAGGACCAGAGCACCCCATTTTGACTAAGGAAGCACAGACAGAGCAGCGGGAAGGTCCCTAAAAAAGGAAAAAATCAGACAAGTTACAGGTTGACCCCATGGTGTTGACGGAGGGTGATCTCGATGAGATCAGTGAAAAAGTCCAGGATACTACAACTGAACTGTTGCAACAATTTGAGAAGCAGTACATGCAGACATTGGTGAGCATCCAAAAGGATCAGTGTGAGTTGCAGATCCAAACTAGCAGGATATAGGTGGGTGCAGGTCAAGTGAGCACATCACAAGTGAGCGTGGCACCGGGGACAAGTCAGGCTGTTGAATTGGTAAGGATCCTGGACCTTTGAACAGTTGCTTTACGGAAGTGTCCCTATGCACATAATCAGCCAATGACCAAATCATCTTAAATACCCTTAAGAACATCATGTTGAACATTGTAGCGCTCCCCAATGAATTTCTTCATGCACTGTAGGCAGGGTTGATGAAGGAATTGAGAGCTCGGGAGTAGCATGCTCTCAATTTGATAAGTGAATACAGGGTGAACAATGAATAGATGTTCACCGAGAAAATGTAGGCCTTGAAGGAGAAAGATATAATACAGTCACATAGTTCCACGTTGGAGGTTGCGGTAGCATAGGTGTGTAGAACAATGCCAAAGTTGCACATCCCAAAAGATGCACAACTGGAAGCAAAGATCCAGAAATTAGCCATAGGAGTGCGCGAAGTAAAGGCAGAAGTTGGGCGAGTTTAATTAAAACTCAATATGAAGATCACAGAGCTGCAGCTCAAATTACATCCTATGACTCCGCCCTATTATTGTCCTACAATTTTGAAGATTGGTAAGACAAAATTCACAAAAGATACATCAAACCGCTTAGGAGTTTAGGATCTAGCCCTCCTAGACTCAGAGAGGGCTCTCTCTGTATTTTAGGATTTGACTTTGTTTTCAGTGTTCCAATGTATTAGGTTAGATGTAAAAATGAAGGAGATTTATTAATTGATGGCTTGGTTGTTTGTTTGTTTGGTTGGGGTAGACAGTATATGAATCCTTTCCATTGGGCTATGGAGTCAAAGGTTGGGTGGTAACATCAATTTTCCAAAGCATTTACAAGGCATGCTAACTGTTTACAATGGATCTAAAAGCAGAATGAGAAATGAGATGACAGAAAAGTGATATCCGTAATGATTAAAAAGAAGTTAAGTATTTCATAATCATACATCAGAAGAAAACATTTAGATTGTAAACACAGATAGAAATAAGGTGCTCCAACAACATATCTTAATCTATAATTTTTTCTTTACAATAAGACTTAATGATGCATAAATGAATAAAACACAGACACATTCAGCACAGAAGGAAAGACATCACCAGGTCAAAACAGATCAAGTATCTTGTAAATGGTCCTTTTTATTGGTGCTCCAGCTCAAGATTACAATGCTCCAATCAGAAGAGATAGTTCAAATGACTTGGGTACAACCTCTAATACTTCCAATGCATGAAGTATTTAACAATAACCTACAATGATTTTCCTTATACACTTGGCAATTTATTATTAATTACAATGAATGGAAAATGACTAATGTAACCACGAAGTGGCCACGCTAAGAAACCTGAGACATGTGGTCCTATTTTTTAGGGATCTTGTTGATTGATACATTAATTTAGCTGTAGTGGTTCTGCTGATGTGGCTGGTGTTGACTTGGGTCTGTGTTGTCACTTTAATCATCCTTGTCTCCTTCCTCTTGATAGTCAAAAAGATCACTCCATTCTTCCTCATCTGGAAATTTGACCTTAATTAATCTTCTGTATATTTCATCAGCTTCAGTGTATTTAGAAAAAGTCAGTTTGACCATAAACATGTGCTTCAGTTCATGCTCGATGTAAATTTGATTGTTGATAGCTTCCAGCAATTCCTTTCATGTTATGCTACCTTTGATGTTTGAAAGATTTGCAGCATCTGTGGCTATGCCCTAGAGTCTCTTGGCATAATCCTCTTTGGCCATGAGTTTGTCATTTATGATAAACAGAGAGGGGAGACCTTTCAGATGTAAAGGCTACATTTTATTGAAGAACTTGTTGTCTGTTAGCTCCAGATTTTGACATTTCTCTTTTAGTTGTACATTCAATCTCTTCATAGTCAACACCTTCTTCACTTGAAGTATAGTCTTTGTTCTGTCTACTACTCCCAAATATTCTAGCTCATACATGTTCCTTGAATTTAAAAATTTGATTATCCTATTGGTTGTTGCTGGCATGTCTCCCAACTCTTCATTAGTAGTTGAAATAGCTTCTCTAGATTTTTTAATTAATTATTTCCACTCAAAGATCAGATAGATGTTGGGCCAAATTTCATTCATTCTATCGATTATATTATTCCAAATAATCTCCTTCACTCTTCCTAGAGTGTTCCCAATAGATGATTCTTTCTCTAATTTTTGTAATGCTTCAATTAATGTTTTTTCCCTTTGCATCTCCACCAAATGGTTACTTTCGACCCTTTTGATTTGATCTTGCAATACATTAACTTGAGTTTCCAGTATTTTAATCTCCTCAGGCTATAGATTCATACCTTTCATTGATTTGGCCAATTGTTCTGTGTTGCTTCCTGTTCCTGTGGCAGCACTTGCTGGAGTGGTTATCGGAGGGATTGTTAGAGGAAGGACCTCCATTGTTGTGTTGGCCATCTGTGCTACCTTTTCCTTCTATTGCACCATCTTTTCCATCTCTACTTCCATTTGTTCAATCCGGAGAGACTGCTCCACTATTAATTTCATCATATCATCCTTTTGGCTCTCTGTTTCCTTTATCTCCTTGGTCAGTGCATCATGTGTAGTAGGCATCTTGAGATTCTTCTTCAAAGCTACTATATCCATCTCTTTCTTTCTTATTGTTTCTTCATCTACTTTTTATATCTGAGGGATCATACCCAATCTTCACTACTAAGTCTTCTAAAGACTTAATTTTATTGTCCTTTGATTGTGAAGAAATATTTTCCATCTTTAACTAAGATTGAGCATTTAACATAGCTACCTGCATTTTAAACAAGTTCATAGAAGTGCTAGTTAGACTAGATGAAATCATTTCACCTGTTTACTTGTGCATTTCTAGCTAGTCAATTGGATGGACACTTCTAGCATCAAACTCAAAAGAAGTTTGCTTGTAATATGTTGGAGTTTTGGTCTCTGTTGTCTGTGCTTCCAAGAATGCCATATGCATTTTTCCCTTTTCTGAGTCAAATTCTGAGAGAATTTTTCCCTGTGTAGTTGCACTTTGTTTCCAAAATTGAGCATAAGTGCTCTTTTTCAATATTTCATTCCTAATTTTAATCTCCCTGAATGTGTCAAAGACTGCCTCTTCCTTTTCTTCAGTCACATTTGTAGATGAGGACACTTCAAGAGACTACTGCCTTTCTGAAATCGAAGTGGTAGGAAAGGATTTCCCTATTGTTGGGGATGAATCTAGAATATCAATGATATTAGTGACTATTTTCTGCAGTGATTCTTTGTCTATGTCCATGTGCTTTATGGGCTTCTTCATGTATTTGAGCTTGAATTCCCTTATATAAGTATCAGTCCCTCGTGACTGATCTTCTCTAGGCCTTTTCCCTGTTCTCCATGTTCTTGTTATTTTCTCCTTTCTATTCTATCTTCAGTGGTTTTCTTTTCCTGTTGTCTTGGAGTCTGTGCACTAGAGGAAAAGATCACTTGTTCCTCAGCCTCCTACAATGTATCGGGCATCCACTCAATCTAGTTCATGTATTTTTCAATTTCAGGCCTTTGAATGTGAATATAGGTTGTTGACTTGTTCTCCACCCTCTTCTTGGAGATGATACCCCATGAGTCATAGGACCATGTAAAACTGTGGGTGAGATTCATTTCTTTCAATCTTTTATCTGCCTCCTCCCTTGTTGATCTACTATTACAAATGAAGGGACCAATATGAGATTTGATCTTGAACTAGGACTTTTTCTTCGTTGCTACAAAATGCACTTCATCTACATTAATCATTTGCCTGATGTATTCAAGTGAAAATATCCTCATGGGGAGGAACTTTGGCGACTTATAAGGGGCCAACTCTTAGCCATATACTCTTAATTCAATGTAATTTTGGTACAAGTACCAATCACCTATTCTTGCTTGGTCTGTCATCTACATAATTCTTCTTATTTCTTCATTGATCTTGGGTTCTGCAATCCCACTGAGGAGGCTCATTGTTGGGTGAACAGACATTTCTACAAATGTTTTGTAGCTAAAGTCTTTAGAGTCCTTCATCACTAATGTTGTGCAGAAATTAATAGATTGGGGTTCACCTTCCTCATTCATCTTGCTCATAGTAAACTAGAACCTATCTGCCTGGAAATAAACCAACATATACACCAAAACTGAGGAGTAATGAAATACTTCCTCTGTGAATAAATTGACAAGCTACTCATGAATGGAATCTGCTAAAAATTGGCTGAAATTGAAGAGAAGAGAGGACTTGGATTCTGTTGACAAAATAGATAAGAAAGCTACGATAGCTTCATCAAGCCATTGATCTAAATAATAGCCAAGTAAATAAGAAAGAACAATGACAATGTGTCTAGTTCTATTTGGGAAAACAAAGGAGGAATAAGGAGGATTCTTGTTTGGTAGAGGTGTGTGCTCAGTCATGAAAAGTTCTAAGGTTTTGGCTCTCTTAGAAAAATCAAGCTTCTGATACCTTTCAGCGAGAATCTCAAGGGAAAAGGGAGTAGTTTCTTCAATAATAGGGGCCTATATCATCTACATAATGGACTTGGCATCAATGGTAAACAAAATATGTCATGTTGGGGCCATCACTACCCTTTGTTGTGGATTGTAGCATGAGTGGCATTTCCTGATCAATTCTGGGCAATTGTGTGTTTTAGGAAAAATATAAAAAGGTAGATTAGTGTCCCAAAGACCTATCTCATCCATCTCCTCCAAAAATTTATCCTCCCACTAGCTGTATATGTCAAACGAATCAAACACCAAGAGTGTTTCATGTATCTTAAAATCCCTATCTACAAGTGGTATGTGACCCAAATCAAATGGTGGGTGCACCGTTGGATTAAATATTTCTTGTTCCTTTTTCTTTGGTGCCATGGTTGTCTTCTTCGAAAACCTCTGAAACTGTCCTGTGTTGAATTTGTAACAAAAGGAAATAGAAAGAAATTTGAATTCAGTGAGGGAGAAAGAAAATAGATTAACCAGAAGTGTGATTCAAGAATGGGAACATTCGATCACAATAGAAAAATGGATCTTTCTACGATTTCATTGTTGCTTCTATATGTGTTGTGCACTCTTTTTGTATGTCTAGAGGGAAATGAAATGCACATGATAGTAGAAATAGAATTTAAAATTTGAAAATGGTGTGACATGGTGCTTTTATGGATTTGGAGTGATGTCGTTGGATTGACTTGACATGGCGCAGGTTTGTTAGCTAATGGTCAAGCCAATTAAATGCATAACAACAGGGATGGAGGTGATAGGGTAGATGGGATGGGTTGGTGTCGTGAGGTGGCGGGAGAGATCAAACGGTCACAATGGCGGAGCAGTTTAAGTAACGGAATGAACCACTTTTCAGGGGGGCTAGGGAGTGGTAAGTTATATAAGAGGGTGGGGGAGGGGGGTGCGAAATTACGATGGTGAGACATGTCAGTAGTTGGAAACCACTAATTTTTCCCCCCCACCCCCCCGGATTCACTTTCAGAGGGTGAGGGGGGGTCAAAAAAGGACACGAGTCGTTGGATCATGAGGGGTGAGGAGCAGCCAAAAAATGACATGAGCCATCGGATCATGAGGGGTGAGCGGGGATTTGGTGAGAGATGGGGGGTAGATAAGATAGGATGTGACAGATGAGTGTGTGGTTGGGTAGGGAAATAAATAGGGGCAGATTATACGAAAATAGGGGTATAGACTAAGGTTAAGGGAAATAATATTGAAAAACTATATGAGACCCCTTCCCCTTTTAATTTCTTCTCCCGGCCTTAGGAAAAACAATAGGATATGTCTTCCAACCTTAAAAGAACATTAATGTCTTTCTTTTTTTGGATTTTCCTCAATCTACCTACCCTTATTTTTCTAATCTAGCATTTTTTTTTTTCATTTGTAGGGTGCACTTGGATTGGCAGACCCTTTCATTTTTCTTTTATTTCTAGCATACTCTATCACTTACTTCTCCCATTCGTCTAGATTAAACAGTTGAACCAATTTTATCTCTACCTAGTGTTGCCATTATGGCACAGGTTTGGAGCTATGGTACAGGTGTTGTCCTTGATGGCAACTATCCTTGGTAACAGATCTCAGTTCAGGCACTCAGAAAGTAGACAAAGACATATACGCAGGTTTATCTAGACGAAGATGCATATACACGCGGGTTATACATTACAAAAGCGCGTATATGTTGGGGATCATTCTTTTGGTCCATGGCAGTTAGTTCTTGGAATTTGAACCTATGTTTTGGACCATGGCGTCTCGTCAGATGTGTTGATCCCTATTTTTGGGTTCATGGTATTGAAATGTTATGGTTTTGGACCATGGTATTGAGGAAAGCCTAAGACTTTAAAAGAGGAAGGAGATCATGTGGCAATGGATCATCTAAATTATTATTGAAGATCTGATAAAGTGCTAGAGCTGATATATCTGGTAATTGGGTGATGATGAAGATCTGAATCTGAATGAAGGAGGAACCTTAGCACAAAAGGAAGGATAAGTTCTATTCATGGGTCATAATCTTTAAGCTTGAATGATTGTATTTTGTATGATTTTGATCTCCTAGTATGGCGCTTGCTTGATCTATAAGTCTAATAATCTGGGTTAATCAGTGATTGAATATCTGCAAGAGTGAATTATCCTTTAGAGATCTGTACGCAGGTTCAGTGAAGCGAAGGCGCGTATACACGCATTTTCATTGAAGTAAGAACGCGTATACACAGGTTGTTCCATACGCAGGAGCGTATGCACGCAAGTTTCAGGCTGATAAAGTAGCGTATATGTTTTAATCTTTGATCTTGCTGCTTCTGTTTATTGTTGTTGTATACTGGGTTCTGGTGTATGGTTTCTGGTACTGTGTTTTGGGGTACAGCTGTTAAAGAAGTATCTACTTGATTCAGATCTAATTGGTGGAAAGGAGATTGGTTGATAGAGAAATTCTTGGCGATTGATTGATGTTCATGGATCCAGTCTGAAAATTTATGAAACGTGGTTCCTGGAAGAAAGAGAAGGTTGTAGCCTTCTGTAGGCCAACACCTACGTACTAGTATCTTGGCTAGTGCAATAGCTAAAGGGGGTTGTAGCTCCCTTCCAGGAGAGACTGGAAAACGAGAGAGAGTTGTAGCTCTCTGCAGGTTGCAGCCTGCGTACTGGTAAAGTACTGCACCAGTGCATTGTAAAAGAAGTTTCTAATTAAAGAAATATAGAGACGAATTGCAGCAGGTGGTTTTCACCCACATTGGGTTTCCACATTATATCTTGTGTTCTTATGTGTGGTTGTCTTTCTGCTCTGTTTTACTGTCTCTGGTTACTGGTTATTTTATTCAGCATCACAGATTAACAATCATCATCAGAAAGATAAAGTGAACTAAGAGTTTTCTTTGTATACGTTGGTTTCCTTCTGAATAGTTGCGTATATACGTTGGTTTAACTAACTGAAGTAGCGTATACAATTTATTTTTGAAAAAGGAATATTTGAATTAATAATACTGATTCACCCCCCCCCCACCTCAGTATTATTTCCAACAATTGGTATCAGAGCCAGGTCCTTTTGAAGGAGCTTGATCACTTGAAGGAAGATCTTTCATCATGAGAAACAACGAGAGGGAAGCATCAATCAGGCCACCGGTTTTTGATGGGACAAACTTCATATATTGGAAGGTAAGAGTTACTGCCTATCTTCAATCTCTGGGTACTGAAGTATGGGATATCATCGATACATGGTATACTTTCCCAGCATCAACACCCATAGATCCGGCTGAGAAGAAGAAATATGAAACGAATGCAAAGGCGGTCCATACTCTGTTGGGATGTCTATCACAATCTGAATTTGTCAAAGTCATGCAATATAAATCAGCTAAAGAAATATGGGACAAGATTGTTTTGAGCTATGAAGGAGATGATTAGGTAAAACGAGAAAAACTTCAAACCCTCAGAATTCAGTATGAAAATCTCAGAATGTACAATGATGAAAGTGTGGCTAACTATTTTCTTCGTGTAGATGAGATTGTTAATTGTATGAAAAATTTGGGTGAAGAAGTAAAGGAGGCTGTAGTAGTTGAAAAAGTTCTAAGATCTTTGTCCCCTAGGTTTGAATCTCAAGTTTCTGCTATAGAAGAAAAGGAAAAGCTTCAAGACCTTAAAATGTCACAGCTGCATGGAATTCTAACTTCTTATGAAATGAGGAAAGGAGTACCATCAGACAGGAGAGAAGTTGTCTTCAAGGCTTCTGGCAAAGGAGACTACTATGAGTCTGGACACATATCAGAAGAAGAAGAAGAATCAAATTTTGTCAAAAATCTTCAACGGGGCACTGGACAATTCCGAGGTAAGTTACCATTCAAATTATTTGCTTGTGGAAGAGTAGGTCACTATGCTGCCAAATGTCCTCACAAGGATAAGATTGACAAGGGGAAGGAACCTGTTAGATGGAACAAGAAACAGAATGCAAATAAGAAAAGATACTACACTCATGAAGATAGTGATGGACTATCAAATAGCGATGAAGATGTACGAGGTAATCACTATATGCTTTTAATGGCCTTTGAAGATGATGATTACATGGATGCTATAGATGTGGATGGTTTTTATGATGAGATTTCTAGACTCAAAAGATGTTTAGAAGAAAGGAATATGATCATTGATACTCTGCAAACTCAACTTGATGAAAAAGAAAAATCTCTTGAGAAGTTAGAATGTGAAATTGTTGGCCTTAGAAAAGAAATTGAGAAAACAAAGGCACTTAATCTTAAATTTGTTAAAGGATCTGAAACTCTGGATGAGATTATCAGTGTGCAGCATTCCTCTCTAATCAAGACTGGTCTAGGGTATAATGGAGAAGCATCTCAAGCTTCCACCTCCAAAAGTTATCTTGATGCAGCAAGGAGTGAGCAAAGGCCTAATAGAAATCATCAGGTAAATCAGGGACAGTCTTCCTCAAGGATGAACAAAGACTATCAAGAGAATCGAGGGCATGCTACCTTAAGGAAAAACAGAAGCTACAACCAGCCACAGGTAAGATCTTCCCAATTTTCTTCAAGAATGGATGTCAGCAGAAACTACAATCAGTTGGATGATAGTCGCAGGAATTTCTTCAATGGCCAATATTTCTCTTGCCATAACTTTGGTCACAAAGAAGCTCAATGTGTTTCCTACAAGACAATCATGACTAGAGAAGCTCAAAAACAAATAAGTATGCCTGCAATCACGAAGAGGACCTATAACAACTTTTTCGCCCTTGAAAGTGAAATTGAATGTTCTATTTGTAATAATTTTGGTCATGAAGATTCTGAATGCAGGAGCAGGTTTTGGAAGACATCTCAGAAGGAACAAACCTCAAGTGCCAAAACATGGAGAATGAAGGAACCCCAACTAGAAAGATGTGGGATAGCTTTATATGCGGAAGGACAAGAAAATCAATGGTACATCGATAGCGGATGTTCGAAGCATATGACAGGTGATAAAGAAAAACTTGAATCATATATTGCCTTAGAAAAGGGAAAGAAAGTTTCTTTTGGAAATGATACCCCAGCATCCATAAAAGGAAAAGGCATTGCTCAGTTGAAAGAGGATGTCAAAGCTGGAAATGTTCTGTATGTTGATGGCTTGAAACATAATTTATTAAGTGTCAGTCAGATGTGCGATAATGGGACCGAGGTGATATTTCGATCAGATGGATGTAGTGTTCGTGATCTTGATACAGGAAGAACAGTAATCAAAGGCAAAAGAACTCCAAAAAATCTATACATATTTGAAGAAGGAGAACAACAATATTACTTGAGCAAGAATGATGAACACCGGTTATGGCACCGAAGGTTGGGGAATCTAAGATTTTCACAAATAAGGAAAGCATGCAAGTACCAGGCAGTTCATGGTCTTCCAGACAACACCATATGCAAATCATGTCAGTTTGGGAAGCAAACTATAACTAACTTCCCTGAGAAGGAAGGATCAGCCAGCAGGCCTCTTGAGCTAGTTCATACAGATGTATGAGGTCCATTTAGGACAAGGTCACCTCGAGGAGAAGAATACCTGATATTATTCATTGATGACTTCTCTGGGATGGTTTGGTTAGGACTTATGAAGCACAAGGATGAAGCATTCGAAAAATTCAAATCCTTCAAAGCCTTGGTTTAAAATGAATCAGATTACAAAATTAAATGCCTCAGGTCAGACAAAGGTGGGGAGTTTACCTCAAATGAATTTTTTGATTTCTGTGAAGATTATGGGATAAGAAGGGAATTGTCTACAGCTAGGACTCCTCAGCAAAATGGAGTGGTGGAAAGGATGAACAGAACAGTCCAACAAATGGCCCATGCTATGCTTGATGAGTCTGGAACTCGCGCAACCTTCTAGGGTGAAGCTGCATATGTTGCGGTTGTTATTCTCAACAAAACAAACGTCCGAGTGAACAGCACTCAAACTCCGCATGAGCTCTGGTATGGTAAAACTCCTTCGGTAAAGCATTTCAAAATTTTTGGGAGCAAATGCTATATTAAGAATAATAATGAACATCTTGGAAAACTTGAACCTAGAGCAGATGAAGACATTCTCCTTGGATATTCTCCCTACAGCAAAGCATATAAGTGCTATAATAAAAGACTTGGAAGAATTGTTGACAACATTGACGTAGTGATTGATGAAAAAGGATACATCCCCAGGCAAGTAACTCATGAAGATATCGAAGAGGATGAATACTACTCTCCAAATCATACAGATGATGAAGAAGAACCTCAAGAGGCACCAGAGGAACAGATAAGGATAGAAGAGAAGACTCCATCTAGGTACGTTCAGAAGAATCATCCGGAATCTCAGATTTTGGGGCAGAAGGAAGCAGGTGTACAAACTAGAAGAACAGTTGCAGAAGCCTCAAGCTATTTGGCATTGCTCTCCTCCACTGAGCCACAAAATGTAAAAGAGGCATGCAAAGATGAATGTTGGGTCAAGGCAATGGATGAAGAACTTGAGAAGATTGAAAAGAACAACACTTGGGAGTTGGTTCCTAAATCAAAAGATAAGAATGTCATAGGGACAAAATGGATTTTCAAGAACAAGTTGAATGAGAATGGGGAAGTTATTAGAAACAAAGCTAGACTTGTTTGTAAAGGGTATGCTCAATAAGAAGGGATAGACTTTGAAGAAACTTTTGCTCCTGTTGCTAGACTTGAGGCCATCCGAATGTTCCTTGCTCTCTCAAGCTTTCAGAATTTCAAAGTTTTTCAAATGGATGTGAAATCTGCCTTTTTGAATGGGGACTTAGAAGAAGAAGTGTACATTGAGCAACTAGATGGCTTCATCCTTGGGAACGATCCAAATCTTGTATGCAGACTGAAAAAGGCTCTCTATGGTCTTAAACAAGCTCCAAGGGCTTGGTACTACCGATTGAACAAATATCTTCATCAATAAGGTTTTTCAAAAGGATCAGCAGATAGCAATCTTCATTTAAAAATTGAAAATTCCAAATTGCTAATACTTGTTGTGTATGTAGATGACATTATCTTTGGAGGTAATGAAGAAGCTATGAGTCAAATCTTTGCCTTGGTGATGCAGAGAGAATTCGAAATGTCTTTGCTTAGAGAACTGACATACTTTCTTAGATTGCAAATCCAACAAAATGAAGGCGGGATCTTCTTGTCCCAAACCAAGTATCTTAAGCAGATATTGAAGGAATATGGCATGGAAGATGCAAAACCAGTATGTACCCCCATGGTCACAAGATGCAGCCTCAGTGCAAATGATGAATCAACAGCAGTGCATCAACCAACCTACAGGTCTATGATTGGAAGTCTACTTTATTTGACAGGTACTTGACCAGACATCATGCATGCAGTGGGAATAGTTGGAAGATTTCAAGAAAATCCAAAGGAAACTCATCTTCAGGCAGTAAAGAGAATCTTTAAATACCTTCGAGGAAATCAAAACCATGGCTTATGGTATCCTAGCGATACAGATCTCACACTTCATGCTTATACAGATGCAGGTTGGGCCGGAAGCATGGATGACAGGAAGAGCACAAGTGGTGGTGCATTCTTTATGGGTTCCAGATTAGTATCTTGGTTTAGCAAGAAAAAGAGTTCAATTGCATTATCTACAGCTGAAGCGGAATATGTGGCTGCTGCATCTTGCTGCACTCAACTCCTTTGGATGATGCAGACCTTGCAAGATTTTCAAATCACTTGTACACCATCTATCTCCATCTTATGTGATAATACAAGTGCAATCAGC
>APFE031733660.1:0-11523 GCA_000404065.3 Pinus taeda
TGGAGATCTATATTAACTAATTTATGTGGATATCAATTTCATGTATATTTATACATAGAAAAAAATAAGCTTTTATGGTTAAATTTTTTATTTGGTCTCATATGTATTTTATTTAGGATTCAAAATTACCATTTAATCAATGAAAAATAACACATTGTATTTTGCATTCTAACAAAATTTACAATTTGATCAATGAAAAATAACACATTGTATTTTGCATTCTAATAAATTTTAGTGAATAAATTTGTTCCCTCACTCATATTAAATTCATAATTAAAATAGGATGTATAGAGCCAATACTTAATATATCATTTATTATCACACAATTACATATAAATGATCCCAAAGTAAATATTCCATGGTTAATTTTATATACAACATAATAGTAATTAAATCAACCTATTACTTCAAATGGAAGGGTTAACATAACACAATGAATTTTGAAGGGTTAACATAACAAAATGAATTCTTAAGACCTGACAACATAACACAATGAATTCTTAAGACCTGATAATTTATTCTCTTAGAGGTGGTTGTAGACCATTTACTCAATATTTAAAGTTGAAGCTGGGATAGTTTTTACTTTAGTTGCAGAATTTAAGTTACAATTAAACAAATATATCTAAAATTCCCTTGCAGAAGATAACGAATGGCCATTAAAAGCATCGCTTGATGGCTCCTACGAAGCTTTTTCCACTTAACCTAAAATAGGCGACGAATTCGATCATTTAAATTACAGTCAAATATGATTCGAATTTGAGTAGAAGTGATTACTGTTAAAATGTCGAGGTCGGTATATTTTGATTATCTTTGTTTCTCAGATATTAACTTTTTTAAATTTCTCATGAGAGTTCAAGCGATTATCGATATATAAAATTGAACTTCATATACTTATAACAAAGCTTTTCTTTAAAAGCAAAAACTTAGAGTCAGCTATAAGAGTAATTCAAGACCATAACAATTTATTTACCATAAAAAATATTCATAAGACATTATGATCAGTTCTATGAGATGGTTTGTTTATTTCTAGGCTACACCAGTTAGGTCAATGTTGAAATTGAAACTCTAATACTTACTTTCCTTGAAGTTCATTATATGTAATGTGTTATTAAGAATATTTCTAATCACTATTTCTCATAGTTATTTGACTTTAGTTGAGATTTATTCTAGTTATTTATTGTTGATCTCTTATATAATCTATTTAAGCATTATTTAGTAATCTAAAAATAAAGTACATTGAGACTTCACTCCATTTCTATTATATGAGTTTATTCTTGTCTCTCGCTTCCACTTCTTAATCTTTGTCATGTTATGAGATTTAAATTAAGGCAGAAAAAACCTTAAATGAATAAAATTATGGATTCCTTAAGTGAGGATCCCCTAAGGCTACCAAACAATATTGCTTCTCATTAATTATCAAACAAATAATACATAATTTATAGGAGTGAATTTAGTTAGGGAGATCAAAGAGATTCCCAAATAATAGGAACTAAATCCTAAATAAAAAACGTAATGAAAATAGTACAGAAACTGTATTCGTCATTTCTAAGTCCCCCTCTTCATGTAGAAATGATTAATATACACTCCTAATATCTCCCTAAACAATTCAAATTTCATCTTCCCAAGGGGATTTGTCAAAATATCAACAACATTTTCACAACTATTACAATATTCAAGAAAAAATTATTTGATTGTATCTTCTCTCTAATAAAATGAAACTTAGAATCAACATGGTTTGTTCTTGCATGATACACTGGATCCTTTGCCAACTTGATCGAGATTTGGCTGTCACATTTGATTTTTGTAGCTTTCTTTTGTTCTTCTCTTACATCTTGAAGAACTCTCCTCAACCAAACAACTTCACAAGTTGTTGCGCATAAAGATTTATACTTTTCCTCAGTAAATTACAATGATACAGTTGGATGCTTCTTGCTACTCCATGAAACAATCCCAGATCTAATGATAAAAGCATAACCAGTAGTAGATCTTCTATCATCCAGATTACCAGCCCAATATGAATCTGAGTAACCTATCAACTCAAAATAAAATAAATTAGTATACTTAAGACCAAAATCATTTGTTCCTTTCAGGTACCCAAGTACATCTTTTGATGCTCCCCGATGGCTTTCTAGAGGTCTTGTCAAAAACTGGCTTAACACACTAACATAGTATGATATGTTAGGTCTGGTTGTAATAAGATAATTCAATCTTCCAACTAGTTGTCTAGACAAATCTACCATCGACCTCCTTTGATCCATCATCAAACTGAAGTTTTCCATTCTGTTGCATTGGAATAAAATCAACTTTGAAGTGATCCATCTTAACATTTTGAGGAATTATCTAACATAATTACCGTGAGAAACAAAATTCTAACCAACATCTCTCCAAACTTCAAGACCTAAACAATAATGTAACTCACCAAGATCTTTCATCTCAAATACTTGTGAACTCTCCACCTTAATTCCATCAATTAATTTAACTGAATTTCCTGTAATAATTAAATCATCAACATACAAAGAAACTAGTAGAACATGCCCTTTCCAGGAGATTTGGTATACATATTTGGATCACTTTGACTTCTCATAAAACCTTGTTGAAGAAAGAAGAAATCTATCTTCTCATAACACAAACTAGGTGCCTGATTTAGTCCATACAAAGATTTCTTTAATCTACAAACCAAATGTTCTTGCCCCTTTTTCACAAACCCTTCAGGTTGTGTCAAATTCACCTCCTCCTTTAAATAAACATTTATAAGAGCATTGTTTACATGTAATTGGTGTAAATTCCAATGATACTTTGTAGCTAATGCAATTAACAAACTAATAGTATTTAGTTTACCTACATGTACACATGTTTCTACATAATCAATACCCTCTTTTTGTAAAGACCCTTTTGCCAACAATCTAGCTTTATATTTATCTCTACTGCCATCTGATTTAAACTTTGGTTTGTATAACAATTTACATCATATGGGCTCTTTACCTTTAGGAAATTCAATCAATTACCATGTTTTGTTTTTAATTATAGATTCATATTCTTCATCCATTGCTTTTCTCCACTCTTCCTGTTCATTAGGTTCATTAAAACTCATGGGTTGTATGACATTCTATGAAGGTACTTCTCCACCTCTGGTTGGCCTCTCACTACTGGTAATGACCATATCATTGGATTCTTCCTCAAGATTTTGTTGCTCACTGTTTTATGCTTTTTCTTCTACTTTATTATCTTCAACTTTATGAATTATGTGCCACCTTTCATAGTTTCTATCCTTGTTTCCTTCATCTTCCTATTCATGGAAAATTACATCTAAACTCACAAATACTTTGTGAGTAGATGGATCAAATATTTTATATTCTTTAAATTCTAAACAACATCTTACAAAAATATCTTTGATACATTTAGCATCAAGTTTCTTTTTGTTCACCTTCGGAATATGTGCAATGGCCTTGCACTCAAATACCCTCAAATGATGAACTACTGGTTCAAAACCATACAAGGATTTAAATGGAGTCTTGAGATCAAGATACCTTATTGGATTCATGTTCTTTCAATAAACAACATACTAATGGCCTCTCCCTAAAAATCATTTGAGAGATTCTTACCTTTCATAATAATTTGAGCACACTCCACCAATGTTTTGTTTTTCCTTTTTGCAACATTGTTCTGTTATTGAGTGTAGCATACTGTAAATTGCTGCACTATTCCATGACCCTTGTAATACTTGATGAAGTTCTCCAACCTATATTCTCCCCCTTGATCAACATGGAGGATCTTTATGAACTTCCCTATTTGCTTCTCTACCATTTTTTTCAGTTCTTTGAAATACTAAAAAACATCACTCTTTCTCTTAAGGAAGTACACTCAAATGTACCTTATGCAATGATCAGCAAATAATAGAAAATAATAAGCAGCTCTTAGGGATATGGTCTGAATGGGTCCATAAACATTATAATGCCCAAGTTGTAATACATCTCTTCTTCTCCTATCGGAATTAGATGGAGATTCATCTCTATGAATTATTCCTAATGCATAACCTTCACATGCATCATACTCATTCTTTAACATAGGGAGTCCTTCAATCATTGTCTATTTATGAAAAAATAACAAATCATAATAATTGATATGATCGTACCTCTAGTGACAAAGGATTTTCATTGACATAGTTGTAGAAGTTAGTTCTTGATGAATCTTGCAGGTGACATTAACTTTGTACATATCTCCAACTCTAACACCTGAAGAAACGGTTTGTAGTGATCTAGAAAGTCTTTCACTATGCATTGTATTTTTAAGAGTTCAACCTTTATATTCTGATTTGTAATTGTGTACACAAAAATAAAATTCTTCTTGATCCCCGAGCACATACATAACGTTATGAATGTGCCTAACACTGCCATTTGGTAAAGTCACTGGAATATCACAATATTCCTTGATATGATGTGTATGATCATCTCCAAGATAGATGTTTCTATTGTTTCTTATTTCCTTGAAGTTCTCATACCATTCCTTATTTCATGTCATGTGAATCAAAGCTCCAAAGTCTACAAACAAAGCATTAAAATCATCTGTTTCAGCAGACAATGCAACATTAGACATAAACAACTTAAGATTTTTGAGATCAGTGTTGAAGCCTTCTCCTACAAAATGGCCTGAATGTCTTATGTTCTTCTTATGCCCAGCTTCATCACTTTTCTTCTTATAGCAGTCTCTGTTAGGATGCCCACTTCTACCACAATAAAAACATTTCATTCCAGATTCGTTTTTAATAAATGACATACCTTGATTTGGTTTTGAAATGGCCTTTTCTGAGATAGGCTTCCAACTTTACTTGCTCCTCCTTGTTTCCCTTTGAACAATTTCTTCTTCACCACAAATGCTAAATATGGATTCTGAGGCTTCAAGTTCTTGGGTCTCTCTTCTTCTACATCAATATACCTCACAATTCCCTAAAAGTGGAGCTTTCTCCCTTGCTGCAAGATCGATAATAAACTTCTGATAATCCTCTCACATTCCAGTTAATGTGATCATCATAATATTAGTACTAGGTACTGATTCTCTTATGTCTCCCAACTTATTTTTCAAGTCTTTGATTCTTGAAAGAAAAGCACTACTAGTTTAATTTTATTCCATTTTAATATACAAGAGCTTAGTACTATTAAGAAAGGGGTTTCGAATTGTATTTTTAGTTTCATACACATCCTTCAATTTATTTCACATTACATTAGAGGTATGAAAATCATGAATATGAGAATTTATATTATATTTCATGGACATTCTTAATAATGCCTTTGTTTTGTTCTCTTGCTTCTCCCAGTGTTGGATCAATGCAGCTGTCAACCCTGCAATAAATTTTCCTTATTCTCCCTTCTTGATGGTCCAGACACCATAGTCTTCCAATAGTGTTCGTATATTAAATTTCCAGGTTGGTCCATCGAATTTATTGACCTCAATGCCCCATTCAAGTATGTTTGTCCAAGTGGATTCGCCATCTTAAAGAGTAAAACCCATTCTTCCATAGCACCAGCAATTTCTCCAAATATATTGCAGCAAAAGAAAATTCTCTATCTCATAATGATCCACACGATACATATATTGTATCTTCATATTCACATAATTAAAAAAAAATCAACCTTTAAAAGGGAATCCACTCATTTACCGCATCCTTTAAAAAAAAGCACATATATATGTTTCTTTGCACAAAACTAAATTTCAAACAATGGTCAAAGGGTCACTAAATAATATTGGTTAATGTGTAATAATTCAATCCGGCAAACCCATCGATGTTCAACTACTGCACTACAGTGCAAGAATTCTGATATTTGTAAGATTTAAATGCTCAACACATCTTTCATTGAGATTGATAGTGTGCTGATCTGCAAAAAGAAAAAAATATTCTCGGCCTGTTTAACTTCGCCACCTTTCTGTACTTTCACAGGTGGTCAAGATGCACTCCTCCAACAATCTTACTCCCCAACAATCACACCTCTCTTTTTCTCGATGACTCACCACTTATGCACAAGTGTTTATCTTTAATCAATGCCCTATGCCCAAGTTCTTAATAGGCAGACCCACCAAACGATGAAAACATATCGGATCTCTCAAGCAACACCAAGATGCTTCGACCATTCCACATCGTAGGAATTAAAACTTGAGACCTCTTGCCCTTTGATCTCATCTTCATATATATCTAATCAAAACGTCACGATCGACTGTAATCATGCGCATCACACTTTGTGAGTTAGAAAGAAAAATTCACATAATACGGTGTTGTAGCTCCCCAAACACAGTTCCATTGCTGGCATAAAATGATACAATGTGTTGATGTTGGTGTTATATTGTGATGTTGCTTCCGCTTCGATCTTCCAACACTCACAGTCACACCAATGCTGATAAGAGACCACCTTTCCCCTAATTATTTCACCTCTTATGCTTCAACTGCGTCATAACCTTGCCAAGATAGATTCTCCTTAATTGAGTCTATGTGGGGATTATGAACCCTGTGTGTGGATACAACACACTTGCTCACTCCTTCTCACTCCTTTGCACAGAAGAACTTTAAAAACAGTGGAAAAATATATAACAATGCTCATATGCAATTTTCTCACACACGATATTCAAAATAGCAGTTCCACATTGGTAATAGTGTTCACATAGATGAGATCTCGAGGTAACAGGTCGGTGCATGTGGCAGGTCAACTCTCCACGCAAATCATTCAACCCGATCCACAGATAACTTCACGTATTAGAGTGATCACTTCTCACTGATTTGACCATATCGGCGGCCTACACGACTCTATGATCACTACACGGGTCCTTCCTCCGTTCTACAGCCTCAACACCAGCCAATAGCTCATGGAAGATTCCCTCAGCGCTATAGGTGATGGACTGCTATCTTTCACGAGCGTGCCTACTCACCATTCAATGACAAACCTAGTCATAAACCCAACAATCACCTTATGCTGTGATACCAATTTGGATTGAGGGAGGCAAAACCTTAAATGAATGAAACTCTGCAGTCCTCGGGTGAGGAGCCCATGAGGCTGCAAAACAGTGATGCATCTCATTAATGATCCAATAAACTATACATAATTTATAAGAGTACATTTAGTTAGAAGATCAAACAAATTCCCCAATAATATGAACTAAATCTTAAATAAAAGACGAGCTGCATGGCAGCAAGTCCCTGCCATGAGATCTCAGACGATTATTGAGCATGCCGAGTTCTTGACAGTAGCTTGAGTTCGTATTACTGTCGGCCAAAGGCCGGAATGCCTGCAGCTTTGCATCCGTTTACCACATCCCTGCTTCCGCACCCATGACCACCTGCCTAGCAGCTTCACTGTGAGCCAGAAAATGCATCGAAAAAAGCCTCCCTTCGGCAGAGCACTGAGGCGAGAATGTTCCCAATGGAGAAGAGAGCGGCTTTCTCTCTAGCGTATGGGAAGTAGCCAGTAACTGCCGCAATCAATCCAACTAAGTTGAGTGCGAAACACAGAGCGAAGAGGCGCTTATAGACAGTGAAGAGGCCTTGATCTAACAGTATCACAGACAGACGCGACTCCGTGGACCTTGCCGCGGACACATTCTTGGCCGGCGGTAGTGCCAGCTGTTGCTTGTAGTCGTCGTTGCAGCGATTAGTTCCGTCGGGAATGTGAATCGAGGCCGCGCCGTTTTCCACCCAGACGTTAGTGGAACCACACGATAACACCGGCGGTGGGTCTTCTATGTCATGATTTCGTTGACAGGCACTAGAGGGAGGGAAGTCTTGGTATTCCGCCGCCTCGTCTTCGAGATCTAGATCACAGAAATGGCTGCTTGCACGACTATGGGTTGTGGAAAACAAGCGGAGTGATGAGGCAGCAGATTCAGCTGCGAGTGGATGTCGGGCAGCTTTGGCTGAAGAAGACAAATTGTTCACAGAAAAGGCAAGTGTTGCGAGGCGGTGCCAGTTGTATGAAGGGTGAGGAGCTGGATCTGCCATGCTGTTGCAATCATGAGCCCCCAATCCTCCATTTGGATTTGCGATATGAAATGGAGGTGGCAGAGGAGGAGTAGAGGTGTTCCTATTGATTTCAAAAGAAACCCCACGACAACGGAAGAATCTCGGGACTTGCAGTTCCGTTGCCATATTTATACCTGTGGAGCTCACTACTACGTCACTCAACAAGCAGGAGCAGCAGCAGCTCAGCTCAATCAGTCCACAAAATCTATCACCATACACACATAAAAAATTTATTTCAGAATGTGACAGACTAAACGGGAGAATTGGTGTAGAATTGTATGATAATGGAAATTATATTGGAGACCGAGACCAGTGAGTATGTATGTGGCAGATAAAACTTGAACCCTCATGAAGCAAAAAGGAGGATTATAAATGTACATTGGAGGATTATAAATGTACATTGCATTGCGTTGCAGGGATGGAATGCAACCTTTGTAATTGAATTGAAATGTTTGATGTATTTATAGTTGGAGCAGGATGTTCTGTTTGACTCATTTTGCTCAATTATTAAATATCTACAATCTAATTAAAGGTATCTATATATATTATTAAATATATATTTATATATATCATTAATAATATATTTATATAATAGTTTATATATATTTTATTTTTTCGGAGATGAAATCTTTTTCAGTTATATTTATATACATTATTAAATATATTATTAATAATGTACTTATATAATAGTTTATATTTAGTTCAAATGTATCTCAGAGCTATGCTACAACTCCTAAAATATTAACACATGACTTATATTAATCCATATCATTCTACCTCTATGGTTTATGGATATTTCATATAAAACACAATGCTATAAGATCTATGTGTTATTGTTAAGTGTACATGATTTTAAATAACAAAGACATAATCCAATTCGAATCAACAAATTAAGCTCATAACACGGTTATCATACATTTTAAAATTGGAAAGCGTCCTTATGAGTGTTCTTGACTTGTGGAAATGCGATTATGAAATCATTCATGAACATGAAATATTAATTAACACTGTTTCTTTGTTCACAAAGGCTCAAAGGCAATACGTTATTCTAGATTCAAGCGAATCATAGCAAGTAATTTAAGTACAGAATGGAAGACAATAAATATGAGATATTTTCGGAAAACGACTTTGAATCGAAATTTAAATCTACAAATTTCAGCAAAACACTGTTCCTACAATATACAATGATTACAGGACTCGGTTCTAGGTTGTGGTGGGCTCTTGCCACTTCCCAGAGAAAGTATTAAACTAACTCAATACCTTAAAAATTAGAAATCATAACACTTACATGAAAATAAATGTCGAAAACAAAATTATATTAAGTTCAATGAAACATCAATTTAGACATCAATAAGAAGTATGCGACAATCTCCAGTTTTATCTGATCACATAAATTTTTACATAAAAAACTATGCATATGGTATTTTATTCAAGATTACATACAAAAACATCAAGATTTAAAAAGAGTTCAACCGATGGAGAAATATTTATAACTAATTTCCTAATAAAAGTAAACATATAATGTCGAAGCTAAGTTAGGCTATATGAAATCTCTCAAATGATTTCGAAAATATTGCAACTAAGCTTATCTCGATCACAACATGACCAATGCAACCGATTCTATGTTGAGAGTAAAGAGACCTATTCTGGGACACCGAATATTTAAGTAGATGTCCATTGCGCATTATGGTTTTAAGACATGATATGGGGAAATTGCATGTCCAGTGACAGGTGTAAGAGATATTAGGGTTCAGAGGAAGGGCAGGCTCAGCGATTCAATGTGTCCAGTGCCAGCGCATCCACGATTCCGATCAATAAATCCGGCGCGCATACAACTCTCCGCAAGGCATTTTCCTCAGGAAAACTACAGGCTGCTATCCCCATCTGCCCCCTGCAAATTGATCCGGCGCGCATACAACTCTCCGCAAGGCATTTTCCTCAGGAAAACTACAGGCTGCTATCCCCATCTGCCCCCTGCGCACTAAATTTGCAGTACCCGTGCCAATTTTTACCGAAAGTTAGAGGCGATTTCCGCGGAATCTGCACTCGGACAGTTCTGGCTATGGCGGAGAAGGTTCCAGGGCATAGTGGAGCACAGAAAGAATACACCAACAGACTTGTCCGTCTTCGTAAATCCGACTGAATTTACAGGCAAGTTGGGTTTTTAAGATAATTTGGTATGTTGACATTGGGATTTTTCGGCATATCAAGCCAAATTGCTTCCATCCCTGCAATTCCTTCGGTCCCAAGAGCAATTTCACAGCTTTTCGATGGGCCTAATTTAACTTGGCATGATAATTACCACGCTAGTCGAGGGTCACAGAGTTCTTTTTCGCGCCTTCGCTTCCCCGCCGTGCTTCTGCAATCATTCACACACATTGGTTCATCCTGCTAACGCCCCGGGCCTTTTGCTCTTGTAATGTCAAGGATCAGGTATTCTTTCATCTTTACAGTCACTTTTTTTTCAGAGGCTTGTGTTTTTTCGCCTTGATACATAGATAAAATACTTCGAAATCTGTGAAATATATGAAGAGCCTGTTAGTCCTTGAAATTTTCGAGCGGAAACACAGATATGAAGATCTATCATTAAATTTGCTGAAATTTTGATGTGTGAAAGCCGAAAGACAGATTATTAATATGATTCTATAACTGAATATCTTACAGGAATTTATGATTAGAATGCAAGCGGTTCATCATCGTCTCCGAAATCCAAAGAGGAATCATTGATCTCCTGTGCATTCGCATCTTTTGTCGCATAATAAAGATGTCCGCTGCTGTCAATTTCATCTCTGGTCGCTGCAAATATGCCTTCGTTCTCGGTAGCTGTGAGCCAGGGAAAATACATAGAATTGGCATTTGGAAATCATGAAACGTGGACGGACAACACCAACGCCAGCAATTCCCTTGGTGGTTTCTCTGAAACATGCGATTCTGGACAAAACTTCGATGAAAGGTACTACATTCAGAAAAAATTCAGATTTGTTAGAAAATTTTGATAATTCTAGCTAGCAGATTAAAATGTTTTAGAAATGGGTATTTGTATTCTAGAAGTACATAAATACGGTTACTATTTTCCTAGAACCAGCCCTCTACCAAGTCGCTAAAAACCTGTTGAAAATACTAATCAATATCAAAGAAGGAAAATAACAGAATGGGAAGATCCATTTAGTAGACGAGTGTATAACTATTTTTATTCCATATAATATGAGTATAACATGGCTAATCCAAATTAGTATCTGGCAATTTTCTGGCTTAAGAAACTAGATAAGCCTATAATTCTGAATATGATCGAATAAATGAGAAATTGGGGTTTATAAAATAATAGCGTAACCAATAAAGAATCAAAGATATTTTCTTATAATTTAGATACCTCTATATATCTACTTGTGTAGATGCATATATGCCATATTCATATTCTAAATGAAATTAAGAAACAATGGAATTGAACAAAATTTACTTACATCTATAAAGAAATCTGGTTACGAATATAGATGGTACGACTTGTAGCTAGAATGCAGAGAGGA
>APFE031733669.1:0-10041 GCA_000404065.3 Pinus taeda
TTTTTTTTTTTTGGGGGGGGGGTGCTGTGGAGTTGTGAGATTGTGACACATAAGGTTTCGAAGTCCACCATTAAAACCACTTTTCCGACCCCCCCCCCAAAAGTTAACAGGAAATGGTCGAGGGGGGGGGTGCAAAGTTTCTCCCCACTGTTGATGTGGGTGGGGACTAAATCCACTGTTCGATCACACGTGCTTTTTATTTGAAGACGACAAGATGTTTTGTCAACTAGTGACTTTGGCCTAAACAAATATATGTGCCATTTAACATAAAGTTTAATGTCAAAAGATTTATAACAGATATTAATACCTTTTTAATGGAAATTAATCATCAATTAGTAAAAATTTAACATTTCTAGTGTGGTGCATTTAAACAAGCAGCCTTTGAATTTATTATTTTTGAATCAAAGCTTTTATTTTCTTTTATTTCCCTAACATTTTTTTCTTTATTTTTCCTCCATTATTTAGGGAACCTAACTCCTAACATTTTATTTGATATGCATATATATAACATGTACAACTATCCTAACATTCTTTGACCTTTTTCTTTTTCATCCATATCCTAACTTAACATTTTGAATTTATTTTTGACAAATATACTAACTTATCAAAACCAAATAATGTTACAATAGAATGTACCTAGTCCTTCAATGTCCGCAACTATGATTGAAAAAGTTGTCATTATTCACCACCACTTATATACCTCCATGAGGTGATTCATTAAGACTCTTTAACTCCTTTGAAATTTCATTTTTCACCATAGGTGGGAGGTTCTCATTTTCAACCTGTAACACAAGATATAAGTGTATTTATTTATGAAGATCCACTTCAAAATGGAAAGCACTAGAAAAATTTATGCCTGACAAAAACCATATTAACTGATCATGAGAAGCTCAAAATATAACAACCTACATGAAAATAATCAACCTCTTCTACTGCTCTATCTCCGCATAGAAACAATCAGTCTTCTCTAGTGCTATGTCTCTACATGAATATAATCAACCTTTTCTCTTGCTCTATCTCCGCATGAAAATTTTATATGAATCAAGTTAAAAAATACTCAAACAAGAATACTAAATTCTCAAAATGGCAGCCGAATTGGACTTGAATTCTAATGGTTATACCACTATATCCTCCATGGAAAGGGGACTTGATGTGAGTGGTTTTGGGTGAATTAGATGAGCATTGTATATCAACATAGCTTAGAATTTGGTACATATGAGCAAGTCGTAATTGCATTAATGAATGAGATTCAAAGCCAATGGCTATTGCATTATGGCTTTGTACATTACCAGGAGATGAGTGATGCTATACACAAAAGAAAATGGGTCACAGAGAACCCTTACTTCTGAGCACATAATGACTTAGGAAATTAACCCTATAGAGGAGCTCAACACTGAAATCTCCTAGCAGAATTGTGAGACCAGTGACAACTTTAAATAGAACAACATCCTTCTCTTCTCAAGTCTTCTTCAATGAGCATGCAATAAGCTTTAGGACAAAGGAATGCCTTCTTCTATGTGATATCTAGAAAGTTTGTTGCTTTATCCCCTTCTAAAGTGTCACACTTGTTTTTTGTATGCAGTATTAATCTAAAGGCTTCAACCATATCTAAGCAGCAAATATTAGTGAAAGTGTCTTGCAATAAGCACAAAAATGTCACTTGTTGAAAATCAACTAAAAATGGAGGTCTGATATTTGACTCAAGGTGGGAATTACACTATATTCTCCAATTAACTCTTTAGCTAATGCTGAAACATCTACCTGCATTTCCTTTTTCACAAAAAATATTTGATACACCACTTCCTCCATTTGTTTTGAAATGATAAATGTGCATAATTCTTTGTGGAGTAAACAATGATAAACTCACATCCAAGAAGATATGTATCTAAAGAATCCTGCTAAGAACATATGTCTATCAAGCCAAAGTTCAAACCAATAATAAATTTAAATTTAAAACCTTAAATAAAATTACAATGTCCCAACAACATTTTTGCATACTTCATAATTGTTCAACGAAGGGATAGATTTATCAACAAAGACTTGTAATTTGTCCACATCTCCACCAAGACTTGTAAAATGAAAATTATCGACTCTTCCTACCATTTTCAATAGAAAGGAAGTTTGCACAGATACAGTGCATAAACAGTCAATAAGGTGCTGCAAAGGCAAAAGAAAATAAGTATAGTTATTGTATTCAACAACAAGTTCTTCTTAGTAATGCTCCAAATAGCTAACCAAAAAATGTCCATTTACAACACATCTACCTTATGCTTCAACATCCACCTATAGATAACATGATGCTACGATGGAATTCCATGCTCTTTGTTGCAACAACATTTACTGTGTAAAAATAGTTAAGGAATATGTAAAATATAAGAGTATGACTAGAAGATAATGTTGAAATAGTCTAACATTGCAGATAAAAAAAAAATATTCAATTCATGGAAGGAAGTAAAAGTAATCAAAATTGTACATAATACACTTTATAATATAATAATCATTATTGAACAACATAAAATCAAATTGAAATTTAGGAAAATACACCAATACCAATAGTGATGAGAGATCTACCCTTGAGATGCTCAATGATAGACTTCTTGTAACTGTTTTAGAAACAAGGCATGATTTGATTATAGCCATCATTTCCTTACAAGCTTTTATCATTTCTTTGAATAAGCCATTCATCAGTCCTATATGCAACTCCAAACAGGTCTAGATATAACTCAACATACCCTTCAAATTTGATAGAAATGATAAATATTTAAGAATGTGAGGATAAGGGTACAAACAATCTACCTTGGAGGTATTTTGAATATATATAATATATATATATATTATTATAATAAAATTCAAAATATTATATCTATAGTGGGCTTTTAGAAGAGACCAAAACAGAGGCTTAAATGAGCATCAAATTATTCTAGAAACCATAGAGAGACAACACAATAATGTCCTCCAACGTCATTCATAATTATCCCAAATTTTGTCCATAGAGATGCCATTGAAAATACTTAGGTCAAATACTACTAAGGTCTACCAAGAAGAGGGCCCAAATAGGTCCTAGAAGAGGCCTTGAATTAATACAAAAAAGCGTCTGACAGGGGGGGTGGAGGTCTCATAAAGGTCAAGAAGCACCTCAGGAAAGGGTTGGTTTGTGACTTAAATGAGCCAAAATGAAATTCCAGATATATATGAATTAGCCTCATAAAATAAATCATTTCATAATGACCGAAGACCCTTTCAAATTGATTCAGAAATGCACAGTAACAAGGGTCCAAACTACATGATATTCAAAGTGTGATATTCAAATTGATTCAGAAGTGCCCTTTCAAACTGCTTATGTAGTTCATATCATTTATTACAAGAATTCAAGAATTCTAAAAGCTTACCAACAATCTTGGAGACTATGGGAAAGCGAAGTTCCATCACCCTTCTAATCTACTAGAAGCACATAGCTCAATAAAATTGCAAACAATTTAAAAGCAAACTACCATCACATGTCCAAAAGCCTTTACATATAGTAATTAATGTTAATGTCATTTAATGAAAGCACTGAAAGGAAATGCCCAAAATATTACTGACTCAATTGTCGATAATAACCAAGTGCAATTTAACTGTTGTATACCCCATGCATATGGCCAAAACATAAACACTTCCAAAAAGACTCTCATGGCACATTTGAACTACAGACTTTGATTTATATGTCCAATTTGAAATAGGAAAGCCGACTACCACATAAACATTCAAAATAAAATGCACTTCATGTGCTAGATGTTTCTCTGGTGTAAATCTATTGACTTGAGTGAACATAAACCATCTGACTAAAGCTCATGCCATCAGATCCTTGATATCCTTTCTAACAAGTGAACCATTAATCTAAAATTTCACGGAAAATGTTAACATTAGTGAGAAGAACCACATACTTATCCACAAAACATATTCATGAAAAAGGAACCACCTCTTCTTGTTTTTCTTGATTAAATGGACCAACTTGCAAGGAAGCACAGTGGAAGGAATCCAACAAAAGTGTTGAGGTAAGGGGTAACTTTATCTCCAAATTGTATATATGTGTTCAGGTAAGGGGTACATATAGTTATATAGGTATGTAATTCTCTTGTTTTTATGGAGGAAATACCAAATAAATGTTTGAATGAAACACAACTACAAAAGGATGAATTTCTATTGAAAGAAACTTACACTAGAAAGAAGGTAGCAAAAAAAGGCTGAGTTATCTTGAACATTCACCATTTGAACTATTCACTAGACCTAAAACAAAAAGGACAAAATTAACATCAAATTCATACAAAGCAATCAACAGAAATACAACCAATAATTATTTATAAATGATCCAACATATGGAAATACATAAGGAAAGAGAAAGTAGAATGTCTTGAAAATCTACCTTGTTCAAAGTTTTCTCAAAATCTGAAAAAACTTTGTAATCACATTCTTCTAATTTGTATGTATCATTCCTAGCATTGTATGGTAAGTTTGTGATTGCTATAACATATTCAAGTTCTACAAAAGCATGATCTGTCAAATCATACTTATACATGCATTGCCCCTTTATTCTACTATACCAACATAATTGAAGCTCGGTGTGTTCTAATCTATCCAAAAGGTCAATGTCATTATGGTAATAAAACACCCTATTACCATCCTTTTTCCTTATTGTTTGAACCCTTCCAATGTACCACGTTCCACAAGAAACACCCTGTTTTGTACTTCCAGGAACACCTTTTCTTATAGTATGTTCAGTGGGTAGAATTGAGTTGCTTTCAAACAACACCCCACCATCTGATCCAATTCCAAAGCCAATCGAAACAACCTTTTTTGGAGCCTTCCCATCTCACCTAAAGTAGACCCCATTTCTCAATTTTGTCAACCTATATTTGGAAAATGTCAGATTTCCATTCAATTAACTAACCAAACATGGTTTAAACATATCCTTACCATCAAGATCCACCACTGGCTTTATTGTTTTGCTTCCATTTTCATCAATGGAATCTAAAATTTCATCCAACTTGTGTCTCCTCTCAGTTTCCATTATTTGCAATTCACTTTCATTGTGTACCAATGATGATGAAGATTGGAATATAGAGTTGGAACAACTCATTGGAGAAGCATCAACTACTTCATCCATAATTTGAAATGTTGGATAATTTTCATCCTCTGCCCATGGTTTAACCCACCAAGATGACTAAGTGTAATTTTTTGGTTACATTCCAAGAGTTGATAAAATGTCTTGTGCATCCTTCATTCCAATCTTAAGGGCTTCTAAAATTTTAGCGTTTGTGGATATTGAACCATACTGTGACAATATGTCAATGTTTTGTATTGTTTCTTGGTGCAATCTATCCCAAATGCTTTCTTGCTTCTTATGAGATTTATTAAAATGAAGCCCTTGGGGATTTGATTCTTCTTCAGCAATTCTATGAAGGGTTCCCAACAACATGAACCAAGTCAGTGAAATCATAGGCCCTCTCCACTCCAACCATCCCACCAAATTTACTAAATAAGTTCTCACATACATATGACCCAGTCAAGCACAAAACACATGGAAAGTTATAGTAATGATCTCAAAACAATGACATCAAAAAAACCGCAAAATGGAAAGAAATTTTCAATCTTTATATGCTTCTCTACTGATGAAATTTATGTTGACATTAGTATGAGATTGTTTATGTAGCCAACAAAACCATAATGTTAAGAAATGATGAACTCGTGAAGAATTTCACACCCTTTCCCAAAGGCTCAAACTATGAGACATAAAGATGTCAATGTAGTCAGCAACAATCATTAGATAAGTCTTTGTAGCTAGTGTCCTCTCTAGCTTTCCACTTGGTGTACTTCTCAACTCTTTCAAACACCTATGAACATGCCTTGAAGCAATATGTTGTGCGGATCCCCAATGTTTTCGATCCATCCTCTCTATATCTTCCCCCTGAAGCTTGTGATAATCCACTTTAAAAGTGTGATAGTCATTCTTACATGGCCAAAACTTATGTAATCATTTGCTAAAACTAATTCTCGTCGACCACTAAATAAGGGATTCACTAGCTTTTTAATGTTGTGGATGTAATCTTGGTCATGCAATCCCGTTACATTACAACCATTGTACAACCTGATTAGCCTCCACCCTTCCAAATGAATTTGATAATGAAGACCTGATGTCGAAGAATAATCCTTCAAAATAAGTTGTCTTCTTTTGTTATCCCTGTCTAAGGAATGACCAACAATAGGTCCCAAATTATTTTCTAGGTGTTTCTTCCACATAGATTCTACCTTTTCCCATTGATGATAAATAAAATTTGCATTGAACCTATTGCATGTTGGATAAAGAACCACAACTCAATGAGGAAGATTTTCATGTAAAGGGTTTGCAATAATAACAAGTGCATAATGCCCAAAAAAATTGTTCTTAAAATAATATGTTATAATCTCATAGCCTACATCTCCCTCACCAACTCTCACCAAGAAATGTGATTGCCATTGGTGTTCTTCTTTCGTAGCAGAAAACCCCACCAATGTATCACTTTTTACTACCCACCTAGCATATTTTTTCACAATTGTTTCATCTTCAACGAGAAATATAGGAATTGGGTCATCCATACCATGCTTGGCTTTATAAGAAGCATAAAGTTTTCTGACTACCTAAAAAATATGCTCGTGCTCCCCTAGGATATATGCTAATCATCTTCTAACTTGCCTTAAATTTGTAGATATTGAAGGACCATCCAAGTTCAAATTAATAAAACTATGGAATCTAGGACCTCCCCATAGCTTGATCATCTCATAAAGGGATTTTGTGGATGTACTGTACCATCTCCCTACTTTTGCATGCATCAAGTTATGAAAAATATCCTGGACAAATTCCCAAACTGCATATTTACCTTGTAATTTTCCTTTCTTATGTGCCTCACACACATCCTTGCAAAACCTAAAGACATCCTTCCTTTTTGTTGATCCAAACAAATTTTCCTTTAGGGATCTCATTCTAATAGAGAGTGTAGCAACCTTTATCCTTTCCCACCAAGGAGATCACATTGTTGATCAATGGGTATCATTTGTAACCCTTACAACATTCTTTAGTTCATTTTGAGTCAAATAGTCGATTCTTCTACCTTTTCCTATATCTCGTTCACTTATTTTATTGCTGCACATTGATTCACAATATAATCGCATCATGAAGTCATTACATTCTAGAACAAACTTACAAAAGTTGCATGTTAATGAATCAAATGGGATCCCTGTTTTAGAAGACCTCTCACAATGAATATGCCTATATGTACCATCAAAATGACATTTGATATCCTCATAACATAACATGATCTTGGTATGCTTCTGTATGGCCCATAATTTTCCGCCCGTTGGATCATCCATTAGGACCTTTGTTTCCAATCTGTCCCCATTTCTATCAATATAAGGATACCAATACCCACAACATTTTAGTAACAAGGGAGATAATTGGGCTATAATAACATGACAATAAGAAAATAAATTTCAAGTAAGATAAATAAAATAATATACAAATTCATATTCAAGTTTAGTCTAAGTTGATAATTAACACACCTGAAGTAGAAGGATCTCCACTTGTAGAACCCCTGTGTAATACTGATGGTGATAATGGGGCCAAGAAATTAGTCAAACTTTGTTGGGACTTATCATATGTAGGATTCTTGGGTCTCCCAACCGTGTAACTTCTTAGCCCAATCTCCTCATGTGAAACCTCATTTGTAGTCGTAGTAGTATGCTTCTTTGATTTCATGTGTTAATTTGGAGAACTGACAATATTACCACTTGTCAGCACTAAACAAAACCATTTATTACATTGTGTAGATTCTACTCTCACATTTTTCATGTCCTTATAGTGAGCAAGTGTTGCTTCCACCACCTTGAACAAATTAGGCTCTTGTTACACAAAAATATCGTCACCTTGATTATTTGCAGTCAGTGTAGGCCTGTCATTACCTATACCAGCTTCCTAAGAAAGTCTTAAACCTTAGCTCTTCAAAACAAGCTTGAAAAATGAGAGAAAGACATCAAAAAGCAATGTAACTCTGGTTCCACACTTTCTCTTACTTTTTCCTGCGGGCCCGCACCTTTTGTTCAAGTTATCTACGTACTTATACGCTCTGTATGTAAAGGGGAGGGTGCGTACCCCTGTAAAAGTGAAAAGGCGCAATCTTTATCTTAAGAAACTCATCTTGGGTTAATTCTAGAGTTTTCTAGAAGCATTTGTTATGTGGATTGTTCGCTCCAAGTGGTTCATGCATCCCATCATAGGAGGAACTAATCCCTTGTTGAGAGGAGCTATCCCTTTGAAGGAGGACTCTATCCCTTTGAAGGAGGAGCTGGTAACTGATCTCCATTGCACTATAAATTGAGGCATTGGGTCAGTAGCCAGAGAGGTTAGAAGCTGAACTTTTGAGGGTAAATGCTAGTGAAATCAAGACTTCCTATTTGAGCTTAAGAGGAGAGATTAAATACCTTTTTGGCCCCATTAGGGAGTGAGTGAAGCTTGTCAAAGTAGAGGAGACTTCTTGTTGGACCCTTGAAGGAGCTTGTACAGTGTCAAGGAAAAGGTTGTAAGGCTCTTTCCTTTTGAATTAATACAATCAAGCTCATTTTTCTCAACAAGTATCTTATGCTATTTGTTTCATGGACTCCTTGACTTTCATGTTAAATATGTTTTATAATATTGGATATTCAGGTGCTATTTAATCGTTTGCCTTGTTTGTGCTTGCAGGTTTGCGACAAAGGAACTTGCTTGGATCAAAGGAGCGAAGGCATCTCCAAACTTGCGTTGGACATGAGGTAGGCCTTAAACACATTTGTTTGCCATTATTTATAAAGTGCATTTAGAGAAAGATAGTGTCTGGTTGGTTTGTTTGTCATTAGGTCTTCATTAGATTCTAGGAAAGTCTATCTTGTCCGCAAGATCGACTCATTCCGCGTGACAAAATGGCGACTCCACTGGAGACTTGATTGTTTTCCTCGTTTTTCTTTGACTTGAGAAACTTGCCTTTTTGTTTTTGTTTTTGGCTTGTTGTGTGTGGATTTGGGTAGACTTAGTGGATTTAGTTTTGCTTTTTATTTTTCATTACTTTGGTCGAAGTCCGCAGTCTGCACGTGTATCACAGTGCGTACCTGTACGCACTTTTACTTTGTGCATAGAGTGTACCCGCACTTGTGTAAACCCTGAACCTGCGTACCCTGCTAAATTTTTGAAAATTTTGAATTTTTCTCTTTAAATTAGTTTTATCTTGTTTTTGTAGTGGTTATCCTCTACCCATACCTGCATGTGACTGGTTGAAATCTTTCCTTGGTTTAATTTCATTAGCATTAGGATTTTAGGTGAAATTCCTATGAGTTTTGCTTGTTGGGTTTGTTTTTTGATTTGGTTGTGTAGTGGCTCTGAGTTTAGAGGCTATAGGGACTTCAGATCACCTTAGTGTCTACCAGTCTTCTTACGAGTCTGACCATTTATGAAATCTCCCCTTGTTGAGGAATCCGCTTTGAGTTTTCTCTTTACAAAACTTCGAAAAGCTTGTGATTGAAAGTTTGGATTTTCATTTTCAAAAGGAAAAAAAAATTGGTTGTTCTTGACTTATTTGTGATTCTGGACAAATTGGTCCTTGGTTTGCTTGTAACCAAGTAAAACATCCTCAAAAAGACTTTTTGTGAGCTTTTACTTCAAAATAGGTTTTCTTAGTTTGTAGATCTTAAGTTTGCTTTATTCAATAGTTTTCTCAAAGAATTGCTTTAGTTATAGTTTTAAATGTTTTTTAAAGAAAAATGAAAGGTCTCTTTTGAAAAAAGCTTGTTCTTAGTAGCATTTGAGTTTTCGAATGAAAAGAGAAATTCTTGTGGAAATAATTAGTTGTCTCGTTTTTGAGTGCATTGAAACGAATACTCTTCTTTTGATTTGATCGTTAAAGAAAGATTTTTGTTTTTAAGTATTTGCATCCTCCAACTCTTTCCTAGCTAGAACTTCATTGAAGAGAAAAGATTAGTTAGTCATCTTAAGTGCATTTTTGT
>APFE031733671.1:7660-25485 GCA_000404065.3 Pinus taeda
GGGTGCACTTGGACTTGCAGACCCTTATGTGCCTTTTCTTTTCCACTGGCTTTTCTTTTGATTGCCTATCTAATACTACCCTTATTGCTTCCAAGGCCCCAGATTAAGAAGTTTGGAACCTTAGCTTCTCTGCCTAACTACTGATCTACCAAGATTAAACAATTTGGACAGATTTCTTTATCTATTCTACAACAGAAAATTGAAACTTGGCATGATCCAGATTAGACTGTTGGACCATCCATCAAAATTTTAATAAACATGAAGGCATGTACACACCTTGCCTTTCCTTGGAAATATGTGATCTTTGTATCAACAAAGCAGAGCATATTTGGCATTTGAATTTGCCAATCATGAAATATGAAACCTATTGGTATAGGTATCCAACAATTGGATAGATGAAATTGACATTCAACAATTTTTGTATTTATTCCTTAACAATTTCCCTTATATTTGGATTCATTCTTCTTTGAGGTTGTCGAATTGGTTTGTAATTTTCTTCAATGTAGATATGATGTATATAAGTATTAGGATCAATTCCCTTCATGTCAGTATATTCCCATGCATAAGCAGAGGAATGTTCTTTTAACATCTTTATTAATTATTTCTTTTGAAATTCTTCCAAATTATTGTTGATATTCAAAGTTTTTCCTTGAAAGATTTCAATTGTAGAATTGCCAAATTTTTCCATAGAATGCAAGGATAGGTGCGAGATGATAAATATTCAATATTGGATTGTTCTTGAAATATCTGACTAGATTCACAATATGATGAAGATTCATTATTTTCCACTAAATTCAAAATTTGATCTTCCTCATCTATTTGTGAAGTAGAAAATATTGGTCTTATATCAATATCGTCATCTATCCATTCTTCACTTTCAACCTCTATTGTTGTTTTTTCTTGTGGATATAGTGTGAATTTCTTTGTTGAGCTCCCATGAGAAATGAACATATCACAAGATCTACAAATTATAGAAGCATCGAATGTAGCTAGCCACGGTCTTCCTAAAATCAATGGATGTCCTCCTAAGTTATTCTTGAGTGTGAAAATCATAAAATCGACAGGGTATTCCCAAGAATCTAAGGATACATATATATCTTCTAATACACAATCATGCTTGATTATAGATTTGTTTTCCATTTGTAACAGTGTAGGTGTATATTGAAGATTAAAAAGTTTTAATTGATTCATAGTTTGTTTACTCATGATATTTATGGCTGCTCGTAGATCAATCAATGTATTTTGGATCTCTACACCATTGATGTGTGTTTTCACAATGGGACTTCTTGATCAAGATATTTTTGAATTGTTGTCCTATCCATCATGATATCTGCATTTTTTCCCACTAGTTGGATTCTTTTGATTTATTTTCTTTTTCTTCCTGGTCTTTTTATGCTCAATTCCCTAATTGTCTTTGCAAAAACTAGTATTTCCTTAATGGCTTGAAGCAAATGAATCTTTATGCAAACATTCCTCAGTTCATCTAACATGTCATAATCAGGCAATAAAATTTGTTTTTCTACCCCTTCAACAATTTTTAATCTCTCAAGAAAACGTGGTTTCGAAAAAAATATTGAAGGTTGTGCCAAAATAGGAGTTGAGTTATTTGAATGTGTCGGAGTAACTTGTTTTTGAGTTTTTTCTTTTTTCATTAAGAGACTTTCCTTCTTTAGAGATATTTTCTTTTTCACTTTCTTGAATAAAAACTCATGGGGACTTCTTTTCTAATATTCTACCAGATCTAAGTTGAACATTGTTTAGATCTAGTGGAGTTATCATGTAAGTTTGAAAACTTTGTCCTTCCATATTGTAAACAGGTTGTGAATTTTTATTATTGTTTGGATTTGGGAGTGGTTGGGGAGGAAATGGATTTTGGTCTTTGAGGAAATGGTAATGAAAGTTGTGGATTCAAATTGTGAGGTTAAGTTTGTTGAACGGGTTGAGGATAATATTATGGAGGAAAAGTATTAAAATTGGTGAAATAAAAAGATGAGAATTCAAACCTCTAAGGTTTGAATTCTCATCTTTTTATTTCACCAATTTTAAGAATTTGATTCAATTATTTGATTTAAGTTTAATCTATTTAATCTAATATATTATTTTAATTTATAAATCTTTTATTAATTTAATCTTTATTTGATCTAAAATTAACATAATAATAAATAATAAGGATTAATAATTGACTTAATCTATTTATTTGACTTAAGGCCTTTTTAATATTCTAATATCTATTTTTCAAAACTAGTTGTTTATTTAACAGTTAATTTTTTTAAGGGTCTCTACATTAATATCTTTATTTAATTTGTTGCCTTGATTTGATTCTCCATCTTTTCCTGATGATGAATCACACTAGATGGTTCGAAACGCATCGACATATTTCTTATGATGTGATTTTCACCAAAATTTCTCTCATGTTCGACTTATGGATCACATAATCATTAATAGAGAAGCTATAGATTAATCATAGGATAGGGATAGGATAAACCCATTATCTTTTCCTTTAGAAGATGAAGATGTGAAGGGCTAATAAAGCCTTAAAACTTTTCAATAGTGACCACACCAAATAGCTTGGGTTATTTAAAGAGCTCCAGTCTCGGTAACATCTCCTTTGTTAACAAAGGTCATAAAACTCACGCCAACAAAATGACACTAGAAGGAGGGAAAACCTAATAAGATGGACTTGTAGAGTCTTTTTTTTTAATTTTCTTTATTTCTCATGGCTCCTTTCCCAACGTATTTTTTTGAACATGATTTTAGTTTGTGCCAACCTACTAGGAGCATTCCCAAAGTGATAATCAACTACTTGTCAAAGCTAATATTTGATGATGAGGATACAATTTTTCCTCTTAGAAATCTTCGTCATTTTATGTATAAATCTAAATCTTTTAGAAATCCTATTGACGTTGAGTTATGAAGGTTGTTTACTCTAACTTTCTAAGGGAGAATTAGAAATTGGCTCAAAGCATTGCTAGTGAAATATATCAATTCATGGAACCAATTCACTAAAGTATTTCTTAACACTCATAAGAATTATGATTATGACATGTTATGCTAAAAAATAAATAACCTTTCAATGCATCAAAATGAACCTATTGAATGTAAAAACCTTGGTGAAAATTCCATGTAATAAAAGTTAATAAAGGAAAAATAAGACCATGGTTAAGGGACACTTGTTCCAAGATAAATGTTGGGCAAAGATATCATAGTGGGCATCATTGGATGTATTTTTGGTTAAGGAAGTTGGCAAAGACTAAGGAAAGGGAATCTAAAAGGAAAAAAGGAAATTTGGCACATTTATTTACGAAAATAAAGGAAATTAGGAGAAAAGTAAGGTGAAAGGTCACAGGTTGCATGTGAGGAGGAAAATGAAGGAAAATAATGGAAAATGAAGAAAATAGAGGCCTTATTAATAAAAAGGTTTATGAGGATCAATTGGAAATACTTTTCTAACCTTTTGGGATCTCTCTCGTTATTCTCTCTCTCTCTCTCTCTCTCATTCTTGGTCTCTTAGAGTTTTCTTGGAGCATTCTAGATTTCGAGCAAGAAAGGAAAAGCAAGCAAAGGGAAAGGAAGTAAAGCAAGGATCAAGAAAGTAAAGTAGGATCAAGCAGCTTCCACAGGAATACTTGTAGTAAACCTTTTGTATTTCTGATTTCCTAGCTGGTTTGGACATACATGGCATTTCATGTTGATGTATGTTCTCTTGTTGCCGGTGGCAGGTTTTGATGGGTTATGATAATGGTTTTTAGCCTAGCCTTAACCTTTTTCAGATGCCATGGTATGTTGGGATGTTTATTTCAGTTTTTGAGCTTTGGTTTTCTGGATGGATTTCGGAATCCGAGGTGGAGGTGGTCTCAAGTTTCATTCCCAAAGGCCTAGGAATCCCTTGACCAAGTTTGGCGGGATACATAGTAAAGCCTGAGGGAGAAGTCTTGGTTTAGGGCCTAATGATTCAGGTTTGGATTATGGTAAAGACCAAGAGAATGGTCTTGATTTAGTGCCTAGTGATCTAGGATTAGATTGCGGTAAAGCTTGAGAGAATTGGATTTAATGGTTGTCATATCTTTGATATTTATATGGTTTTATGCTAGTTATAAGCATGGTTATATGATTGGTTCATGTAATGGTTATTTCATGTATTTACTTGTAATTGTTAAATGGATTGATGTAATACCTAATTGATGATATAATATTTCAATGGAGAAGGTGGTGATCCTTTTGGTTATGTTTCATAAGTCATTTTAGTCATTCATGCTCTATCTTGTATCCTAGACCTATAGGTTGCATTGATGCCAAGTGTTTGAAAGAATGTCAACCCCAGTTGGGGATGCTCAGGCCTAGTCCTCAGGATGATTTTTGATTAATTTATCTTGTCATCATGTCTTTGATGGATTTTGGATCTTGTAACAAGTTCTGGGTAGAGGCTGGGATTCTGGGTTCGAAAAGTGGTTCAAATCTTAGGGACGCTAGCATAGGTTTGTTGAAAAGAGTCTGGGGATGCTGGAACATAGGCCTGTGAGAGCGACTTTGGCTTTTGGATGCCTTCATGCCTATAGCATGAGAGCGACCAGGGGTTAAAAGGCTTAAAATATCAGTGGGACTTACGGACAGGATGGCTGAGTGGATGACATGCCTCCTGAGGGTGTTTTTGTTGATGTGGATGGGTTTGTTTGATATGTTTCATCTATTCCATTTCCTTAAGGTCACCAAGGAGGTTGAATCCCTTATAGTGACCTTTATCATTGCATGTTTACCCCATCTGGTCAGTTGCTTGGGTAGACTTGGGAGGAGGGGGTGTTACAGATTGGTATCAGAGTGTGGTTGTGCTCTCCTTGGGTGAAGGTACTTGGTCATGCATGCATGTCAGTTTCATGTGTGTATGTTACACTTGCATTCCATGTGCTTGTTGCATTACATAATGATTGATCATGATTGTAGTAAGGTTGTCATGAGGAACTTGATGTTTATTTTTTGGGATGCATCATCAAGAGTATATGATTGGTTATATTATTATATGTACCTTGATTACATCCTTGTATGTTAGGTTGCATTCTTGAATGTTTTGATTACATGTATCAATCTTGGAGGTTTGTTAGAAGCATTGATCGCTTATGATCAACTACATGCATTCATATGTATGTGCAGTTGATTAGGCATTACTTATGCATGCTGATAGGTGCATGTGGCAATGTGTACAATGGAGTAATGGTTATTGTCATGCATAAGGTCATATCATGTATTATTGATATGCCCTAGCATTGATGGCTGGACCCTAGAATGATGCTTATGCATTGATACAATTATTCGATATATGTCTATATGTTGTTATGTTTATGTTATACATGTATCATATTGATTTGATGATCTTTCAGACAAGGTATCCTCCCCTAATTATACTAAGATATGATGTTTTATTGTGATTTGGTTTAGCTGACATAGTATTCCTTACAAGAAAGAGATCAGATGGCTAGCAAGGTGGTAGACTACATAGAATCTCCCTATGCATCAGATGGGCAGGGTGGTGTGGGGCACTCTTCTAATTTGGAAGGCACATTGACAAGCCTGAAGGAAGAAATAAGGAGTTTCAAAGTAGATAATGACAAAATCATGCAGGCACAAGAGAAATAAGAAGAGGTGAATGTTATACTTCTTCAGAGTTTGTTAGAATTGCAGTGACAAAGGTCACTTCGGATCAACCATGGACAGGAGGATAGAACTAATGGGGCATATGGTAGTAGGTATCCCAGTAGACATGGGTCAGATATATCTGACACGATAAGATATTGTAAAATGTTGGACACTTCGGATAGGAAAGGTGATAGACACAGTTACTATTCTAGTTTTGGTTCTAACAGACTTCATGATCATCATCGTTATCATCCTTATAGGAGGAGTAATAGGAGATACTTGATGGATGAGTTTAAAAAGGAAAATCCACCTACCTTTGATGGAGAGATGAAGAAATCACAATATGCAGAAGCACGGTTTCTTAGTATGAAGAAATTGTTCCAATTGCATGATTATTCAGAAAACATGAAAGCAAAGATAGCCACTTTCAGTCTAAAAGGTAAAGTAGATATTTGGTGGGAAGACATGAAGAATGTCAAAGGTATACATGAGGAGGATTTGACCTGGCATGCATTTGATAAGCTCTTCAAGAAGAAGTACTTTTTGGAGAGGTACTATGATGAAAAAGCTGAGTTTTATAAGCTGTGAATGAGTTCTATGACAACTAAGGAGTATACTAGCAGGTTTTTGGACCTGTTGAGATATGTGCCTTACCTCAAGGAGGAGAAGGCCATGGTTCAAAGATTCATCAATGGACTGCTAGTAGCATATAGAGACTGAATTGAGTTCGATGAGCCTAGATTGTTGGAGGATGCCATCTGAAAGTTGAAAAATTGTTATGAGCAGTCGAAGCGTAAAGTTGAGCCTAAGCATGACTTGAAAAGAAATGAGAAAGCTAAAGGAAAATGGCCACCAAAGATAGAAAGACCTCAAGATGCAAGTGGGAAAGAAAATCTAGTTCCTTACAAGAGGTTCAATACACCTGAGAAGGAACATGGAGAGCAACATGCTAGAGGAGGTGGTAGGGAACCATTCTAGTGTTGGATATCTGGTAAGGATTATCATAAGAGGGATTGTTCGCAGTATTAGAGTGGTGGTAGAACCCATATCTATAGTGCTCAGGAGGTGCCTACAGTTGGTGATGTTAGTCATATCATTCCTCGTATCTATGTAGCTATGGAAAACGAGCAAGAAGATCATTAGGCATCGATCATTGAGATGGATGGTAAGCTTTGTGATCAAGTTGTTTCTATTTTGATTGATCCTGCATCTAATTATAGTTATATTAATCTTGACCTAGTGGATAAGTGTGGTTTGAGAAAAGAATTGCATGTGGAATCTTGGTTGGTACAGTTGGCTACAAGTACAAAGAAGCAAGTTCACCATTGGGTAAGATCTTGTGCATTGGAGCTAAATGGTATGCCTACAACAACACATTTGAATGTATTGTGATTGGGATCGTATAATATGCTTTTGGGTATGGATTAGCTATACCTTCATAGGACCAAGGTGGATTTCTTTGACAAGGCCATTGAGTGTCTAGATGATAGTGGAGAAAAGAGGACTTTCTAGGGAAAGAAGAAGCCTACATCAGTGAGGATGGTTACTGCTATGCCGACTAAGCATAGTTGCAGAAAAGGTTGTGTGATGTTTGTAGTACACATTTCTAGTGACAAGGGTAAGGAGGTTGAGGATGCCAATGTTTTGAGTAGGTACCCAGTTCTACAATAGTTTTAGTATGTATTTTCTGAGGATATTATAGAGTTTCCACCTCACAGGGAGGTAGAATTTTCTATTGTGTTGGTGCTAGGGAAAGCTCCAACATCAAAAGCACCTTACAGGATGAGCACACCTAAGTTGGTAGAGTTGAAGCTGTAGTTAAAGGAGATGCTTGAAAAGGGACGCATTAGGCCAAGTGTATTGCCTTGGGGTGCACCAATTTTTTTGTAAAGAAGAAAGATGGCACTCTTAGATTGTGCATTGACTACATACAACTAAATAAAGTAATGATCAAGAATAGGTACCCTTTGCCAAGGATTGATGATTTGTTTTATTAGTTTAAGGGAGCAGCAGTGTTCTCTAAGATCAAATTGAGGTCAATATTCCATCAGGTACACATCAAGGAAGAGGATATCATCAAGACTGCGTTCAGGACCAAGTATGGATATTATGAGTTTTTTGTTGTTCCATTTGGTTTGACTAATGCTCCAGCTACATTTATGTGTTTGATGAATAGTGTGTTGCGTTTTTATCTCCACAAGTTTCTTATTGTGTTCATTGATGATATATTGGTATATTCTAAGAATTAGGAAGAACATGTTGAGCTTTTAGTAGTATTGTTGAGATTACTAAAAGAGCATCAGTTGCATGCTAAACTTAGCAAGTGCATCTTCTTTTATACTAAGCTACATTATTTGGGGCATGTTGTCTCCAAGGATGGCATAGCAGTGGATACAAAAAAGATAAGGGCTATCATGGAGTGGGAAACTCCTAAGAATGTGGATGAGGTGATATATTTTATGGGATTAGAAGGTTACTACAGGAGGTTCATCAGGAACTTCTCACATATTGCATATCCTATCACATCATTGCAGTAGGAAGGTAATAATTTTGAATGGATAGAAGAATGTGAGGCTTTGTTTTGAGCAGCTTAAGCAGTTGTTGACACATGTACTAGTGCTAAAGATTGCGGATCTATACAAGGAGTTTGTAGTGTGTATAGATTCTTGCAAGGGAGGACTTAGTGGAGTTCTCAGGAATGAGGGATAGGTGGTGTGCTATGAGTCACAAAAATTGAATGAGCACAAGCAGAACTATCCGAAGCATGATCTCGAGCTAGCAACAATTATACATGCATTGAATATGTGGAGACACTATCTTCTTGGCAAGAAGTTTACATTTATGAGCGATCACAATGGGTTGAGGTATTTGTTTGATCAGTCGAATCTAAATGCTAGGCAAGCTTTATGGTTGGCAACCCTTAGTGAGTTTGAATTTGAGATCAGATACATCAAAGGGAATAGTAGGTATGAGCTCTTATGGGAAAAATTTATAACACAGGATCTTGCAGGAAGGACAACGGGATGACAAATACATGGAGATCATTCATAGGTTACAATGGAGAACAGTTACAGGTACATGTATAGGTGTAGGTATAGATACAAGTGATCAGGATTTATCATCTCACGACAGATGGTTTGGTGAGGTTTAGAGACATGATCTATGTGTTGAATTGCAGTGAGCTCAAGAAGCTTATATTGAGGGAGTTTGATGTCAAGCCATACTTAGGTCATCTAGGATATTAAAAGGCATTGATGGCGGTGAAGAAGTTCTACTATTGGTCGAATCTAAAGAAGGAAGTGGTAGATTTCATAGTTAGATGTTTAGATTGGTAGTAGGTCAAGGCAAAATGTAAGAATCTAGGTGGTTTACTACAGTTAATAGCAATTCCAAAATGGAAATGGGAGGTCATTTCCATGGATTTCATTACCAGTCTTATGAGGTCAGTGAGGAAACAAGATTCTATTATGGTCATGGTTGATAGGTCGAGAAAGGTAGCTAACTTCATTCTAGTAAAGATTACATATTCAACCAATGAGGTAGCACAAATTTTCATTAGAGAGATCGTGAGGCTGCATGGTGTTCCAAAGAAGATTGTGTCAGACAGGGGTGCAACGGTCACTTCCAAGTTTTGGAAGGAGCTATTTGCAAGTTTGGGTATAAAGTTGGCCTTCAATACATCTTATCATCCACATACATATGGACATATAAAGAGGGTCAATAAGATCTTGGAGTATATGTTGAGGATGTACATGATGCACCAACAGAAGGAATGGGAGGAGTATCTTCCATTGGTTGAGTGCACATACAAAAATGGTTATCAGGAGTCATTGAGAATTAGTCCTTTCGAGGCATTGCATGGGAGGAGTTGTAACACTCCCATCACCTGGAGTGATCCAGTGAACATGGTACTTATTGGATCAGATATGTTGGCAGATATGGAACAGGAAATGCAATTTATAAAGAAGAATATAAAGGCACCACATGATAGACAGAAGAGTTATGTGGATCAACATAGGGTATTCAAGTAGTTTTAGGTTGGGGAGCATGTGTAATTGCGGATCAACCCCAAGAAAATATCTTTGAGGATTAGTTCATGTGTCAAGTTAGAACCACAATATTGTGAGCCTTTCGAGATCCTTGAGAGGATTGGACCAGTGGCATATCAACGTGAACTTCCTCTAACAGTGAAAGTTCATGATTTTTTCCATATTTCATTGCTTAAGAAGTATATAAATAATGTTGTCATGTTATTGATTGGTCTATATTGCAGGTGGATCAAGAAAAAGAGTTCCATCTAGAGCCTCAATGCATATTGCAGTGGAAATATCTCATGCTCAGGAACAAAGCCATAGAGAAAGTTAAAGTGGAATGGAAGCACTTTGGGCCTGAAGAAGTAACATGGGAGATGGCAGATCAGATGCGGGCACTGTATCCTTAATTGTTTTCCAGTTGAGGCAAAGCAGTTTTGGTTTGATGTTGGCATATTTTTTGTTGATGTTTTGGTATATGTATATGGATGTAAATGTTTCCATGAGATAAGTTATAAATATCCAATAAGAGGTATGGTTGTCATGTTATTATGGTTGTTATATTGCCATGATGTTTTTCTTTTGAGCAGGTCTTTCATTGTAAATACTACACTGAGCTAAGTTATAAAGCTCCATGGGAAGTGTGGTTTCTTTTCAACATTTTTGTTGAGGTCTTAGTGTGGTTTAACATTGAGGATGGTGTTCCCCAAGGGGGAGGGTTTTGTAACAACCTTGGTGAAAATTCCATGTAATAAAATTTAATAGAGGAAAAATAAGACCACATTTAAGGGACACTTATTCCAAGCTGAATGTTGGGAAAATATATCCTAGTGGGCATCATAGGATGTGTTTTTGGCTAAGGAAATTGAAAAAGGCTAAGGCAAAAGCATTTAAAAGGAAAGAAGGCAGTTTCGCACATTTATTTTTGAAAAATAAAGGAAATTAGGAGAAAAGTAAGGTGAAAGGTCGCAGGTTGCATGTGAGGAGGAAAATGTAGGAAAATAATGGAAAATGAAGAAAATAGAGAACTCATTTAAAAAGGCTTCTAAGGATCAGTTGGAAAAATTTTACTAACTTTTTGTCAGTTCAAGTTTGGAGCTCTCTCATTATTCTCTCTCTCTCTCTCATTCTTCATCACTTAGAGTTTTCTTGGAGAACTCTAGCTTTGGAGCAAGAAAGGAAAAGCAAGCAAAGGGAAAGGAAGTAAAACAAGGATTGAGGAAAGAAAGAAGGATCAAGAAACTTCAGCGAGAATACTTGCAGGTAACCTTTTGCATGTGTGATTCCTAGTTGGTTTGGACATGTACGACTTTGCATGTTTGTGTATGGTTCTCTTGCTATCAATGGAATGGTTTTGATGAGCTATGACAGTGTTTTTCAGCCTAACCTTGCCTTTTTCTGAATGCCATGTTATGTTGGGATGTTTATCTTGGTTTTTGAGCTTTGGTTTGTGGGATGGATTTCAGAATCTGAGGCAAAGGTGGTCTCAAGTTTCATTCACAAAGGCCTAGGAATCCCTTGATTGGTTTTGGTGGGATACACGGTAAATCCCAAGGGAGAAGTTGTAGTTTAGGGCCTAGTGATCTGAGTTTGGATTGTGGTAAAGCCTAAGAGACTGGTCTCGATTTAGGGCCTAGTGATTCGGGATTGGATTGCGGTAAAGAATGAGAAACAAGGAGAAGAAAAATTCCTCAAGGATAGTGATAGATTTTGGATAACATTCCAAGTTCGGCTTGGTTGTGATCGGAGCACCGGTTTTGGTATGATTACGGTTTGGTGAGGGTCAAGGTAGTTTAACCTATGGATTCCCTCTGTTGTTCTTAGATTGTTTGTTCTATGAGATCCCACATTCATTCTTGGAATATGGCACAGGGGTGGCTAGCTGAAAGAGATATTTGGTTAAGCCATGTCTATTGTTGGGTGGTACATGGAAGTCCCGAACCTGGTCGAACTTGCCTATGGTTAATAAAAGCTAAGTTCTCATACTTTTTCACTTGTTTATATTTCGATTTAATGGTTGTCTTATCTCAGATATTTATATGGTTTTATGTTGGTTATAAGCATGGTTATATGACTAGTTCATGTCATGGTTATTTCATGTATTTACTTGTAATTTTTAAATGGATGGATGTAAGACCTAATTGATGATATAATAGTTCAATGGAGAAGGTGGTGATCCAAAACTTCTGGTTATGTTTCATAAGTTCTTTCGGTCATTCATGTTTTGTCTTGTATCCTAGACCTGTAGGTTGCATTGATGCCAAGTGTTTGACAGAATGTCAGTCCCAGTTGGGGATGCTCAGGCCTAGTCATGAGGTTGGCTTTTGATTTGTTTATCTTGTCATAATGTCTTTGATGGATTTTGGAGGTTGTAACAAGTTCTAGATAGAGGTCAAAATTATGGGCTAGAAAAGTGGCTCAAATCACGGGGATCCTGGCACAGGGCTGTTGAAAAGAGTTCAGGGATGTTGGCACATAAGCTTGTGAGAGCGACTTTGGCTTCTAGACGCTTTCATGCCTATAACATGAGAGTGAACAGGGGTTAAAAGGCTCAAAATATAATTGGGACTCAAGGACAGGATGTCTGAGTGCCTGACATGTCTCCTGAGGGTGTTGTTGCTGATGTGGATGGGTTTGTTTGATATGATATATTCCGTTGATTCCATTCCCTTAAGGTCACCAAGAAGGTTGAATCCCTTATAGTGACCTCTCTCATTACATGTTTACCCTGGCTGATCGGTTTCTTGGGTAGACCTGGGAGGAGGGGGTGTTACATTGAAGAGTTCTCTTTGTTGTATATTTCACTAAAAATATTTACCATTTATGGAAGAGCTAATCTTATGTTTTTTCTTTTTCTTTTTCCTTATGAAAATAAACATAGAGAAACAAAAAATGAAGAAAACAAGATAGATTTTTCTCAGGATGGGTAAGACATAGATCTAATGGTTAATCCTATTTATATTCTTAACTCTTCAAAGCTAATCAATGAATCTAAAACCCTTTCACAAGCACACATGCTCAACAATCTAAAATTAATTTAGATCTTAATCTTAAATCTAAAAATATTCTAGAAATCCTCTTGATGTTGGTTGTGAAGATAAAAATTCATTAAGTTTCATAGAAAAATAAGATCCAACTAGTGAACGTGACAGTGATGATTCTTCGTTAGATCTTAATCGAGAACCAGGGCCTATTATTTTAGAAGAATATTAACCCATTGATCAAAGCTTAATTAATAAAAGCATGGTAGATGTCTAATTTCACAATCATGAAAATCACATAGTCTCCGGTAATAATTATTTTATGTATCCTTATTTGTTTACCGACCTTGATAAATATGATAATTATTCATTTCATCTTCATGGTAAAACTCCAATTATAATTGTTTTAGATTTAAGTAAAGAGGAAATTCATGTAAATCAACAGAATGGGCTTGGCGAGCTTTCTCGAAACTCTATTCATGAAGTTGAGGTTAAAAATGATCTACATGTTAATAAGTCTCTTGAATATCCATTTGTCGATGATAATGAGTCTACTCGTTGTCATGGTTTGCAAAAAATGGAAGTTCGTTATGATAATTATGATGATGATATGCAAAATGATGGCATAGAAATTTCTAAACATAAGTTTGAAATCTTGATTTTATGTTCTTCTTATGGTAATATTTCACCCCATGAACCTATTATTTTTTTATCAATAGGGGGATTAATAAATGATTCAAATCTATCTCAAAGTGTCTATTTTATTGATTTGGGTCAATCTGTGTCCAACAAAGAATCTTGTTCTTATAATAATCAATTACTTGAGACCGAAGATGATAATAAATCAAATATGTTGGTTCCCATCATGATATTGGTTAGAAAGCCTTTGCATCAAATGGAAATAGTTTAAAATGTTGGTTAATATGGTTTCTTCATCTCAAATATTAATTTTGAAGTATGTGAGCTCATTAAGAATCATCAAGAAAATGAGACACTTCCTTTTCAATTTAAAACAATGACAAGTTTTCATTCTCTTGATGAAATGTCTGAACTCAATCCTATCATAAGCATTGAGATTCTTTCACAAGGATTTTTGATTTTCCAATTCCTTTAAACAATTCAATGCCAGTATTGGTACATACCAATATATGAATGGAGATTGGTTTGAGTGATCTTATAGATCAAAGTTCCTAGAGAGTGGTAATATTATACTTGATTTATTTACCAATGAAGATTATGAAAGTAAATAGGATTTATTTCATTTTTATTTTACCACATCCAATTTATTTTACTAATTTGGGTTTTCTTTGTCATTACAACATTGGAGTCGATTCAAGGGTTACACTAGAAATATGACTACACTTAGTTTTGTGACCATGTATTAGTTTATGTTAGGTTTTAGAATATGTTAGTTTTTGTTTGATTTTCAAAATTTTTTGTGAAAATAATGCATTCATCGAAGCATCAACTGAAGGATGAGTCACCATTGTGGCATCATTAGGGAAGTTTTCTTGATTTTCCATCTTTCTTTTTTATTTTCTTGTTCATTATGTTTTTATACTTAATATAATTATAAATATCTTGGAATTACCACATCCAATTTATTTTACTAATTTGGGTTTTCTTTGTCATTACAACATTGGATTCAATTCAAGGGTTACACTATAAATATGACTACACTTAGTTTTGTGACCATGTATTAGTTTATGTTAGGTTTTAGAATATGTTAGTTTTTGTTTGATTTTCAAATTTTTTTGTTAAAATAATGCAGTCATCGAAGCATCAACTGAAGGATGAGTCACCATTGTGGCATCATTAGGGAAATTTTCTTGATTTTCCATCTTTCTTTTTTATGTTCTTGTTCATTATGTTTTTATACTTAATATAATTATAAATATCTTGGAACAAGAATATTTAAAGTGAGATAATTCACTTTTGATTACTCATAAAATTTTCTTTTTGTGGAATTATTGTGGCTTGTATCAGTATCATGATTGCACATTTTATTTTGATTTTTTTTGGTTGAGAATTTTGATTTCATTTAATAACTTGGCCAAGTCTATGAAACAACATATATACAAGGTTTAATTAAATTCAATTTTACACAACCATACTATTAAAGGATCAAATAGCGAAATATTTAAATTTTCAATGATACTCTTATCTCTCGAAGTTTGATCCTTTCTTAACTTGTGATTTGGTATTTTGTTATGTTGGCCTACCTTTATGATTTTCCTTTCCCTTGACAATGGTTTCACTACTAGGTCTATTTTTATATCTCTCTCGTAAGAAGTCTAAAGGTTGACGTTAAGGAAATTATTTAAGGAAATTCTTGTTCCGCTGAAATCTATTACCATGATACATTATTTATTAAGTTTTTAGTAAAAAAAATCAAATATTATCCATAGACAATATCATTTCAGAAATAATATAAAAATAAAGATCACTTTTGAAGGAATCTTTTCAAGGAACCAAAGGATGTCAATGACTCTAGTAAATATTTGACCTTTTACGCCATCTTATCTCTTAAGGAGATTTTAGACTTGCTTCCCCATTTACTAGATGATCTCAATTGAGATTTGCAATCATTACGCATGGTTCTAGCTCCTCTTTATTTTTTCTTCCTGTGATAAAAGCACTCAGGTAAAACAAGTCTAAGGGACATCCATGTCAAGGTTATGGATGCCTCCTAGTAGGAGTGGCTTTGTCTATGACATATGCGATTCCAAATCAATATTGAATAAACTTATGTGTAAATATTTCAAAATCTACATGTTATCCCACACCTTTAAGGGGATTCTGAGTCTACTTCAACAATAGCAAATAGGACAAATGCTTAACTATGAACCTATAACTAATATAATGAGACTCAAGCATCTAATCTGGGTTTTAAGGTACCCCTGCTGAGGCTATGAATGTCTACTGACAACATTGACCATATCTGTGGTGTTGAGGTCATCCTACATACTAGTTATTCATTTGACTACCTAGAAATTTTATAAGAATTAATTCCTGATAAAGTGTACTTTGTTAATAATGATTTTTTTTCTTATTCTTCAAAGTTCTTTGGATAGTATTGGAAATATTTTTATTGATTTTGATAACTTTTAATAGATCAATTAATAAATGGAAATCATGGTATCAATAAATAAGAAGTGCAGGAAGACCCTTATCCTTCAGTTCCTTATGTTTGTGAACCTTTAGTTTATGTTACTAGATATAACTAGTTCACCCCAGTATGTCTCCATTTTTTGGCCCGCCAACAACTCCCCTACATTTTGACTCAAAATGAAGGGGCCCCCATTAGAATTTTGAAAATTCACTCTTATAATGCATTTGTTTGATCAATAATTTTCCCTATCCTCATTATTTGGCTTTTATGCTTGGGGTCGTCACCTTGATGGTTTGATCATGAGTGGTTTTTCCCATCAAGTTCGATACTCCTTTTTGCCTTCTCTTCTCCTAAAAAGCTATTCAATGATTATAATTTGCTTAATCTCGATATCTAGTTTGAGGATTATATCGGTTTGTGTCAATTTATTTACCTTGGGAATGTATATCATTTTCCACAAATATCAACCTAATTTAATTAAATTACATATATATGAGTAATAATAACTCACAACATAGAAGCATAATATAACAAAATATTATATCATATACAAACAAAAAGCACATTATGTACGTATATATTATCAAAACCATATGTTTTAAAAACCTTTATGTTTGAATAGGTCACGGTAGCCTATAATTCTTTATGAGGGAAAAACAACATTACTAGCACAACCACATTAAAAATATTAATGTGGTTGATATAGCTCAAGACTTCAATAATAGAAATAATGAATAAAAAATAAAATATAATAATAAATTATTATTATCATTATAATTAAATAATAATTATTCATTTACATTAATATTATTTAATATTAAATGTGGTTGACAAAGTAATAATAATAATAACAATTATTATTATTATTAAATATGGTTGATATATGTGCACTAACATTAATAATAATAATTATTATTATCATTAAAAAATGTAGTTGATATACAATACTAAATGTGGTTGTGCTATATCAACCACATTAATATTTTTAATGTGGTTGTACTAGTTTAAGGAATTGTCTATATTGCGATATTTTGAAGATCGATGTGACATTGGTATGGATGACATTACATACCATAACATCGATATTTCAACCAGATTTCTTCACAGCTCTGTTAACCTGAAATGGTCTTATTCCATCCGGCCACTGGCCAAATCGTCCAAATCGTCCAAACTCCGGGTGACTTTATTATGTATTGTCATATATCTGTACAGTTTAATGCGGCTGCAACCTATCCCCACGGTCACTTCAAAATTTCAAATATATTCAAAACGCCCAGCTTATCTCCACAATTAATTTCAAATATTTTTTAAAATGACCAGCCCGCTCTTTTGCGTATTGATTCCTTGTTCAGTTTTGTTTTGTTATTGAAGTTAAAGAGGATGAAGTTCATTTTTACCAAAAATTTCTGGTGCTAATGATTATTCACGAAGGCATTAGCTTCCATGAATTTCATGAACGAAGGCATTAGCACGGTTTTGAAATTATAATTCACAAATAGATTCTCAGAAATTCAATCTAGTCGATCCTTCGATGCACAACATTGAACGTTCTAGTCAATGGAATTAGAATAAATACACAGGCAGACAGGCAGAAAACATGAGACAAAGCTCACACTAATTCATTAATCTCTTTTCTCAATTACATCACTTATATAGGAAATTCATGCAACCAATTCCTAACCAACCACTCATAACTAATTCAGTTCAACTAAACACAACTAATTCTGTTCAACTAATTCTATTTCTGCATTATTTTCACATCCTCCCTTAATGGAGAAATGGATTTTCTACAACACCTAACTGACTTCTAAAAACTTCAAATTTGATTTTACCAAGGGGCTTAGTAAATATATCAGCCACATTATCCTTGGTGTTACAAAATATTAATCCAATTTCATTTGACTCAATTTTCTCATGTACAAAGTGGTATTGTAACTCAACGTGTTTTGTTCTAGCATGGTAAACTGGATTATGTGCTAATTTGATAGCACTCTGATTATCACAATTGATACATGTTGCACCACTTTGTGCTTCTTCAAGATCTGCAAGAATTCTCCGCAACCAAATAGCTTC
>APFE031733672.1:5431-47532 GCA_000404065.3 Pinus taeda
GTTAGCCCTCTTAGTGTTAATCATAATCAGTAGTTTATTTTGAGAGAGCCCTCTCAGGTTAGGGAGGCTAATCCTTAGCCAAGAGTCTGGTCTGAAACAGTTACATAGAGTCTAACTGATTAGCAGCCATCAGTACATGATTTTGTGATAACAGAAGGATTGCCCTTGTAGGTTTGGCTGATGTGGTTGTTCGGGTTGCGCATACAACACTTGACCACCGTGATAAGAGGTGGAACCCTAATCTATGGACAGCGGAACTGAAATCTCTCCGACTGATAGCTGACCTGTCCTAGTACCAAGAGGTGGTAGATACTGATCATATTGCCCTCCAAGTGAGGCATTCGATGTAGGATCAAAGCCTGCAAATAAAGAGGACGGAGGTCGGCTAAAAATAGGGGTTGAAGAAGCCACATATATTGTTGGAGGGGTCGTCGCTGAGGTAACAACTGTACCGCGAGGTGGTGGAGTTGAAGGCTCCGTATTTGAGAAGACGGGTGGTGACCAAATAGAAGTCGGAAAAGGAGATGATATGAAATCATGCAATTCTCTATAACCAAGAGGTAATCCCCCGGTAGTAGCAGTTCTACTAACATGTGTAGATTCCATTGTGCTGGGAATCTCGTCCCCTGGCATGCCAGATTCGTCAGTTGTAGTAGGGGATGGGTTTTCCATATCAGAAGGAAATGGTTTCTGAGGAGAAGTGTATTCCCAAAAAGGGATACCGTTTTGAGAAGGTTCCCAAACAGGGTTCGTATAAAATTGGTAGTCCTCATCGCCTGGAGCACGAGAGTTATGCGGTTGTATACTTGGAACAATAGGAAGAATTTGACTCACAACCGGGATCTCGGAAGATGAGATTGGTAATTCTGCTAGGATGAAACTTCACAAAATCCTAGGGAATCTAACGAAACCAGACCCTACTCAGACTAACGCAAACAAAAGTTAACCGGGTTATATGTGATTGTGGCCAAATAAATTTTAAGACACTAAACTTGACCTTTTCATTTATAAAGAGTCGAGAAAAGGACAAAAAGATGACTCTATTCTCCTTCGAATATTTAATGAGCCTGAAGTGACAAGATGCTCACTTACACCTTTTCTTTTAGGGAGTCCGAAAAGGATCAAAAGTGACTACTCTGGAGAACTAGGTAAGAGGTTTTCCAAACAATCCATAAAACTGCTTATACACCTTGGCAATCAGATGAAAACCAAGGACTTCCCGTACTACAGTCAATCTTCCCGAATGCTATGTTCAGTGCATTATGGCTTGTAAGGTAGTAGACTCGGCTTCCCATGGATAAAAGGTTGCAAGCCTATAGGGGTCTCCCAATATATACGCGACGGTACGTGGGAGCACAATCCGTACTGGCACCTATCGTTTCACCGTGGAGGAATCACCCAACCACTCAACGATAAACTACTAGGTTTAAAGACGCCGGAACACGTCTCTAACGTAGACCTCTAGAATATGTGCGTTTTGTTCCAATGCGTTTTTAGGTTCATTCAGTTTATTTTATGGTTTATCTTTAATTATATTTCAGTTTTTGGTCCTATCGTATGTGATCTCTTGAAACTTTCTAAATGCAAACTATATGCGAAAATTGTATCATTTCATTGAATGAACTCTATCTACAGGAGAGTTGAGATCTTTATACAAACAAAATGATCACAAAGATCCTAATGCAGCTAATAACAAGAAATGAAAATATTTTTCTTTTTTTTTTCTTTTTAAAAGCAACAATTAACAAGAAATGCTAATTAATAAAAAGCAAAAGATCTTTTGTTTTTTCCTTTTCTTTTAGAATAGCATGATGCACTTAATAGATCTCAAGAGATATTCACAAGTATAAATAAACACAATTCACCCAAAGGAATCTAGAACCAATTCTGAAACGTCAAAATGACCTATCAAAGCAAGGAAAACACAAAGAATTTCAATGAACCATGTGATCTAAGTTCAAATGAAGTCAAGCAAAAGATAAACAAGCTAAAAGTGAATTACTTGCAACATAGAACACGTACAACTACCAGAGGAGTGCGGAAAACAACCAAAAAGCTGACTGGATCATCAAACCATAATTTCCCACAGAAGGCTCAACATGCAAAGCCACTAGGGCTAAGATATAAAATCGATAGAAAAAAGCAAACAAATGAAGGATAAAAAGAATAACCAGTCACATAAAGGTCCAACAAACTTCCAGAAGCTGTAAAAGATGTAACAAGATACAAATCCAAGCTCAAAAGGCTGACAAACAAGCTAACTGAAAAAGTTAACAAGTCTAGCGCGACTGTCAGACTGCAATTCGCGCTATAAAGGGATTGGCACGGGTTGCCAGTTAGCAACAGGTGCCAACTGGCGCGACTGTCAGAAGAAAAACTGCGCTAATAAAGTTTGCCAAGTAAAAAAACAAAACAGGTAGTCCAAAGCTTGGTTTACAGTATCTAGAAAGGCCAGCAAGCAAGAAACAACAAGAAATTCAATCCAGAAAGCTATCCAAGCCCGTAAACAAGAGAAAAATTAACATGTAAGACAAAGTCGAAATTGTTCAGTCCGTAAACCAAACCGGAGATTGACTGAAGTGGCTTTGATCTACTTCACTACTACAAAGCAATAGTGTTTCGAAGGCTATCTGGCCATGCTTCAGGCTCCGTCTAAAGTTTACAAATCAAACAACAAAATCAAACAACAAGCTCCTCCCCAGTGGAGTCGCCAAATTGTTGAATAGGTAAATCCCCTCTGCGGACAGAGGCGATCCCACTAGCCCAACACGGGTCTAGCAACAATCACACAATGCTAACACGCAGGTTCCTAATTGCAAATCAAAGATTGATGATGATGGCCTACCTGGATTCCTACGCTAGTACTTGTAGAAGAATCGTCGCTCCCGTTCCTTTTCTCCGGTTGGTCACAATCCCCACGATCCTTGTGAACGGACACCTGCACATGCAAAGAACGATACAAATACAAGCATAAAATCCAATAGATGCAACTATATATCAGTCAGAAAAGATATAACTCAATCATCATTATAAAGACACATGAGTGGAACCATAATGATAATCGTCTATTAATGAGTAAAAGCAAAGAAAGATACAACCAAGGTTCTGACGTTGAACCTATTCTTTGACTGGGCGAGCAGCTACGTACGCCTTGCAAACACCTTCTCTCTCTCAAGATTTCGGCAGCATAACCTCCCTATGCTTCACAATTCTTACTATCACTCTAGCATTACTTCAGCACTCACAAAGACTCTAGCAAAACTAGCTTGTTTAATGCATGAGGGCAGTCATTTATAGATGGAGAAGGGAGGAAGATACATTGTACCAGGACGCCCATTGTGGATTGGAATTATCCCTAAAAAGCTACTTAGCATAGTTGTCATGGATAAACAATGACTCTCGACCTCTATCTTGAGGATTTTTCCCTCAAAGAACTTCATGACAAGAGAGGAAAAAACATATGGGTGCGCGTTGGCCAAAAATCATTATCCAAATTTAGGTGGCGCGGGTGTTGCCTAGGACAGAGCGCCAATGGGCGCGCCTTGAGGATCTGAGTCCATTGGCGCGGTAAGAGACATTGTGTAACCTGCGCCAAATGGAAAAAGGGCACTTTTTAGGGATAATTTGCAAAAGGTGTCTTCAGGGAACATGAAGTACATACTCAGGGGAACACAATGCAAGTGTTTTTAGGTTATGTCACTAGTCATAGGTCCCGAAATGTGTCCTCCAATGTACGAAAACAAGGGTAATAGGGACGGTGACCAATGGTGACAAATTACTGTGTAACAAGCACCCTGAGTGATTTCTCAACCAACTCTTGGCAAGCACTCAATCCCTATTTTCCTCAGAATTTCTTGAGCTCCTCCATGGCACAATTTAGCTACCCAAGGAATTTCATTCCTGCCACTTTGCAGGTATTTCCAACACTTCTCATGAGATTTCTTAAGAAAAAAATACAACCCTAACATTTTTTTGCAAATGCCTTTTTTAATTACTCAAGGATGTCTCTTCATGTTCTCCTTAGACTCTACCTATTATTTATTTTATTATTTTCTCTATAAAATTAATTAAAGGTGCCAGTTTACCCTCCCTGAGTTTAACTCTCCTCTTCCCTCTTAGATCAGGGATTCATGGTCCCACTCTTTAGGCCATTACATCAAAATATACTCATTTATAATTCAGAGTATCATCACATTACAAAAGTCAAGGGAAAATCATACTAGGGGTGTCACAAGTCTCATGTTGCTTTTTCCTTTGCAAATCTAATTATATTTGCAAGATCACTACATTCACCTATGATTTCCTTTCTTGAGCCTCAAAAATATTTTCATTACCTACCTTACAACTTTTCAATTCAGCCCTTAAGCTCCTAAGGGTATCCATCCAATCAAGGGGATTTTATTATGACCTATTTCTAATTGCTATTTCTAATTGAGTCTTATTCCTAATTAGGATTGTTTTTGTCCATGATGTACTATACCATTCTATTGCTCATTCCTATATTTTTTGTTGTAATTTTTGTCTTTTTATATGGCGTCACACACACACACACACACACACACACACACGCAACAGATCAAGTAAAAACATATTAATCTATAACCTTGGCTTGTCAACACCAAACATGCTAGTTTAAAATTCATGCAATCAGAACACATACCAGCCACATATTATAGGAAACAAAAGGACATATCAACATTCTATTAAAGTTAGCAACAATATCATCTGCAATCTAAAAATCAACATTCCTATGAAAATGAAATTATCATATTAAACTTTATCCTTTGGGTGTGAGCCTCTTTCAGTCCAGTGTTGAAACTAGTCTTTGATACCACTCTGTAACCACCTACCATCCCATTAAGAATCCTGGGCTATGGGAGGGTTAACTATTTGAATTAATCTCCAAGGTTTGTTATGAATATGGGGTTACAATAAACTCATTTTTCAATGTCCACACAATTTAATTATGATACCACCATTTTATTAATCTTGTAGAGAGATTTTTTACGATAAAATGTTTATGTCAATTCAAGTCTCGGATCAAAAGTTATGACCATCATAATTTTGTCTCATTGAAAAGAGCCAATTCATCATTGGGAGACCATGTGGAACCCATATTTCATTCACTAGCATGTATGATATTTCCACACCATTTCCATGGGGTCCACAAGCACTAAATAGTGACAGATTGAGTTGTTTGTATGTCAAAAAGAGTTTATTGTGTAAGATAACTAATGGCCAAGGTCATCGACCATGGTGGAGCTCTCAAGCCAACCTCACAATGCATCAAAACACTCAAGATCCACCTTCCCTACATGAATTCCATTATGATTTCAATGATCCTCATAGGCCAACCCCTGACACCTCCCACACCAGATCAGCTCCACCTACGCCCACTCTATTCATATTGTTGGATGAGTCTGATGTCGATGGTCGAGAGCTAGTGGAGTCCACCTCTGAGCCAAGACACACTAGATTTACTCCTTTGATTCTTTGTCCACTTAACTCTTCCATGGACCTAGTGGCTTAATGACTTGGTTGCAGGGTTCCATTATGCAAGGTTTTTTCATCAGATTGATTGCTCCCCATGAGCTTAGTCAATAAATAGTTTTGGGTCCAGTAGATGGTCGCCACGTGGAAAAATTCCATTGGCTAGATCCACCATTATATTTTCCCTTATTCTATTAGGTCGAACCTCCCCAAGTAAATAGTCCACCACATTTTTTGGGGCGTAGTGGCCGAATTGTTCGGTGGAAAAGTTCTAGCCACCAGTGCTCCACCCCAAGTCCACCACCTCCGCTACTTGACTTGCATGTTCAAACATTTAATTATAATCAAAATAAATGGTTTGTTTGGGCTAGGGGTGTGAAGAAATAGGGCATGAATATTGACCCTCCCTCTCACATTACTCTTTAACATATCTTATCCCCATCCCCTTGCAATCCCACAACTACTATTAGAACACCATTGAGTTGGGTTTACAAATAGGAAGAGTGCGATTTCCCCATGCTTGAATCTTTCGTAAGATGATCTAAGGCGAACAATCCCTAACCTTGAGTTTTAGTGAATAAATACAATGAAATGTGTTTTTTGGTCACTAGTTTACAACAAGTTATGGACTAAGGCCTGAGCCATGCCTATAACAATGCACTTCCATAACCGATAATGAATAGGGGTCCAAAATACACCATATTCAGAGTTAAGAGAATGAAGTTGGTCTTAAAATAAAATCCACATAATTTGAAATGTGGTACAAGAAAAACACGATAGGAAATCCAACTCCATTGATATCATGCAAATTGGTTAAACATATTCATAGGCATTGAAGGAATTTTAACCAAAGAGCATTAACTATTGATTGAGAGAAATATTAAACACAACAACAATAATAAAACATACAGATAATGCACACATGTTTACCCTAGGAAAACCCAAACTCCAGGGAAAATCACAGCATAACGAAATTCCATTAGCCCTTGGCCAAAACCTTGGCTAACTTGGCCAAGTGAGATTTCACTGCTCACCTCCCTGGACACATTAGAATGAAGCCTTCCAATCCTTTTAAAGGCTCCATTACATGAAATCCCATGGTAAAAAAACCATGGGTATGCTAAACCATGTGCACAAAACCACTACCATTTGACTTGCTCATCTTTGACTCTTTCCCCTGAGTTAATTTTACATAGAATTCCACCCTTAAACCTTGACTTGGTGTTTCCCTTGACCAAATCCGGCCAAACCAACCAAGTGAGTCAACCCCTCTCACTCTAGCCCTTACCCCGCCTTAAAGTTTATAACTGGGTTTTCTATTAACCCAACATTCTCCTTATCACCTAGTTATAATACCAAAATTTACCAAAATTCTTTCCAGGGTGAGCATGCCTTATCAGGTCTTATTGTTATCGCTTCCCTGAAAATTATACAACCATCCTTTGAACTTGGCATGCTCTTAGCCTCATGCTCTCCTTTCCACTATATTACTGATGCCACCTCTTAGAGGCTTTGCAATACTAGTTGGACTCCATACATTACCACACTTTCAATTTAGTTCATATCCACACAACAAAACCTGTGAACACAGTCCCATTCATTGAACACAACAACATTACGACTCTGCATAATAAACCTGGCGATTCTCTTGGCCTCTATCTTTCTGATCATACACAAGATAGGAACCTATAAAGGAATAAATATGAGGAAACCTTAGCTCTTACAACCCATATCTTTGATCGCTAAAGATCCAAAATTCCAACCAACTTCCAACTGCATTGCACTCACACCAAATGTCAATATAACAACCCAAAAAAATTCTCACTTGGTAGTGACCCCAACACCTTGCATCTCGACAATGATTACAAACATGGCCATGTTTAATAGGAGCCTGTGCTAGACCACGTACTTGAAAGCCAACATGGATTTTCCTTCCATCGCTTCCACAACTACGCACACATCATCCAGTTCTCACTAAACTTCACTGTGTCTTTGGCCTTTCTAGAAAACACATCATGTTGATCGAAAAAGGGTGCTTACTTGGATAATAATGTTTCTCCTTCACTTGCTATGGAAGTGAGTGCATTCTTGGAGAGTTTGGGCTCACCCGCAGCCATTAATTGGATCACAACTACCATTGCCACTTTCCACTTTATCGAGTGTTTTATTCAAAATAGGCATGCACACCTTACACAAAAAATAAAAATAAACATCACGTTAAGAATGTTTATTCTCCATAACATATCAACTTTGACCCCCAATGGAAAACCTACTTTGGATGTGTTATCACCTTGTAATTTGAAGGTTGTAGGACAAATCACAAGAATGTAACATCAAACGAACTTTGGGATAGGAATCTAGCCCTTCCAATCCCACATAGGGCTCTCTCTTTAAAATTTATCTTTGTTTCTTGAAAATCTTAGAATAGTTATGGTTGTACTTGGATTTTGGGTTTTGGTTTGAGTTTTGGAAGAATCATTGTATTCAATTTAATTAGCATCTATTGGGAAATAAAGTCAAAAGGTAGCCCACAGGGTTTTGGATTGACGGTGAATGGGTGCGCTGTTAAGGCACTCCTTGCGATAGGTCACCGGTTCAAATCCCTCGTGGGTACTTAGGTTAGTCTTAACGTAGAAAAAAAAAAGTCAAAAGGTAAACTAGATGTTTGCATCAATTTTGCACACAGGGCAAGTTAGGAATATTTACTGGATCTTTCAAAATAATAAGTGGATGATGGCAGAACAATGAAAATATTTAGTAGAACTAAAGAGAAATTAAGAATTCTTTAGTGTGGCATTTAGTCAATCACGCAGAACTAAAGAGCAGTCAAGAATTCTTTAGTGTGGCCTTCAGTAGAAAACATACAGATTGCAAAAGCAACCATAATAAGGTACCCAAAAGTAAATCCTATTCATCACATTTCTTTTTTTCAATTGGAATTTAGATGATTACAGTGAAGAGATGATAGTGAAACACTTTAACATAAGAAAAACATCACCAGTATTTAAGCCACAAGAATCCTATGAATGGTCTACTTAGTATTGATGCTCCAGTGCTTTAAAAAAACTTACAATGCTCCAACAGATCACTAATATTTATGATCTCAAACGAACGACCCCTAATACTCAAAAGCAGAAATATTTATTTAAAATTTACAAAGTGTTTACAATAATGTTGTCTCTAATAGACAAGACATTTTTAGACTATAAATGAACTAAAAATCTCTAATTGCTGCAGATTAATAGTTCTGGTGGAATGTTCTGTGCAAATGTTGTTGTTGTGGAAGTGGGAGCAGGTAGGATGTGGACCCAAATTTGTGGCTGTGCTGGCAGATGAACTAATAGATGCAAATGCATCTCTCTTTTTCTTAGTAATTCACTCAACTACTTGCTAATCCATAATCTGAGACTTCCCTCACTGATAACTAATCCTGTGATTGCCGTGCTGTTTTATCATCCATTAGTGTCACAAAATATTTTGGAAAATATATAATAATATATATATTTGAATAATATTTCCAAGATATTTTAAATGAAATTTATAATTAAATTTCTACAAAACCATGTGTTGTTTCCAATCCGTGGTTTTGTTTTCTCTTTCCATGAATCAACAAAACCATGTGTAGTTTTGTTTCTATTACTCTTCCTCTGTAAATTCATTTTATCTATATGTAAATTCCTTTTACCCTTGTAGAATACCTGGAAGGTTTTGCAAAACCATGTGTTGATTTGTATGGTTGGAAGAGTATTCTCACTTTACTCTTTTACTTTCACCTGCAACATGATTTTACACCTATAAATTGATTTCACCATTTCAACTTAATCTTCAATTGTGAAATGCATTTACATGAAGCTGTAAAACCATTTTACCTTTGAACCTCATTCCACTTTGAATCTCATTCCACAACCTTAGTCTCATATTGCCTGTAGCTATATAATTTTACCTCAAGTATGGTTTCACCCATAGCTCTCAAATATTGCTGTAGTCTCACATCTTTGTATTTCACTTGAAATTAATCCACCCTATATTCTCGTAACATTTATAAGATTCAAAACTAAAACAGTTAATGGTTTATCGCACTGCTTTCAAGTGGTAGGGTGGTATTATTTTGGAGGACGCGAAATAACGTGGGGATGCCACATAGCAAAAAGTCGAGCAGGGAAACTGCTAATCTCGGGTACTTTTGAAGTGTTAAGTGTTGGATGAGATGAGTGTGCGATACGGAATTTTAAGTGTTCATTTATTTCTATAAAGTCCAAAACTTTATATTAATAGGGTTTTGTGAAGTAAGTGGTAAAAAGAAGGATTATATATATATATTATATATATATATAAATATAATATATATATATATATATATATATATATATACTTTATGGGATTTATCCCACATTCACAAGGGAACATTCTTCATGATGGTTTATATAAGCCCATAGTTACATTGTGTTTAGACAAAAAAAGCTACGCTTTAAAACTAGAAGCTATGCAATATATAACTTTTTTGTCACACAAACCTATTCTTAATGATATGAAAGATTTTTGTCACACAAACCTATTCTTAATGATATGAAAGTAGGTATTCGGCTTATGTTGGGGTAATATTCAAATGAATTAACAAGGAAAGTGGGTGATAATGTAGGAAGCCGAGTAAAGGATGATGCAAAATGGAGAGGAAGCGGGGCGAGTCATCAAGCCAAAAGCTTCATCATGAGAGCAACAAATAATATCTGAATCATCATATTTCCTCTAATTATAGGACCCTGAAAGCATGGATAACAACTTTTTCTCTATGCTATCATCTACAGTGATGAATTTCCTTTTTGCAATGATAGTTTTCTAGTGGATATTCGTTGCTTAGATTTCTACACACAACTCTCTTCACTACACAATGACTACTTGCACTACATTCTCTTATCCAGGCAAAAAATGCCTTACCCTTTTCGATGTATATACTCACTTTATCTTGCACATGGAATTACTCTTCCATCATGAGGACTACTAGATTGTAGATCCATACTAGATGTGACCAAATACTGATCCAATTTATTCACATGAAGATCTTTCCACTATAGTTTCCACAGGAAACAACGATCACACACCTAGGAAACAACACTTTCAACACATGGTTCATTCATCAAGCCATAAACCATTGGCAACATAAGCATCCATCTGAAACCAAAATATGTCAAGATTTGGATTTGATACCACATGAAGAAATTTTAACTGGAGAGCATTAACTATTTATTGAGAGAAAACTTAAACACAAAATAAATAATAAAACATACAACAAATGCACACATGTTTGATACCACATGAAGAAATTTTAACGAGAGAGCATTAACTATTTATTGAGAAAAACTTAAACACAAAATAAATAATAAAACATACAACTAATGCACACATTTTTACCTTGGGAAAACCTCAACTCTGGAGAAAAACCTATCCTAATGGAATTCCATTAGCCCTTTTCCAAAACCCTAGCTAGCCCAACTACGCGATCCTTCACCTCTCACCTCCATGGCCACATTACAATGAAGTCTTCCAACATTTTAAAGGATCCATTACATGCAATCCTATGGGTAAAAAACCATGGGTATGTTAAACCACGCACCCAAAACCACTATCATTTGACCTGATCAACTTTGACTCTTCCCTCAAGTCAAGTTTACCAAACAAACATTTCATTAACCAATTAATTAACATGAAATGTACTAGCTTTATTAACTACTTAAAAGGAACTTCAATCCATGTTTTAAGTGTTCATTGAATAGGCTGAACTATGATTCATAACCATTGTTGTCAATTAAGATGGAGGAATACATTACACGTAGTCTATCACATCATCCATGATCACAACCTAGAATAACACAGCCCAATCATCTACTAGATTCATGAAATATAAGACATCATACCAAGTATGAACATAATAGAGGTCTTTACGAGTCAAGTAGTCAACAACATTCATGGACAATGCATCAAAATTTGAGAAATTAAGATTATTTAGAGCTAAACTTAGTTCCAATCTAAATTTTCTTAAAAATTGTAAGATCTGAAGAATATCTATTGATGCATCCCCTGATGATGGACTCACTTGGTAGTTCGAAACATTGGGTTCACTAAAACTCTATAACAGGTCATTCCTCCTATCTAAAAACTATCCTCACCTGTATGGATTCATTATTCAAAACTAATTCGTTTAAAATTATAAGAAGAAAATGAAAAAAGTATTTAAAACAAATAAGTTAAGGAAGAAAAACAAAAAAAAAACTATAAGGAAAAAAAATAAAAAAATTAAAAATTAAAAATCAATAATACATATATATAAAAGAAAAGAAAAATTAAAATAATATATAAAAAAAATAAAAGAAAATGAAAAAATATATTTAAAAAAAAATAATTTTGCCTCGCAACCACTAAGGGGCTGGGCTAGGGTTAGGAGCAGCTGCACCCATAACCGCCAAGGGGATGGGCCAGGGTTGGGAGCAATTGGCACAACTGTTCCTAGCCCTACCCATCTCTTTGTCGCCTCCCCACAAATGGAATCAACCCGCAACCTCTTACAACTGCCAAGGGGTTGAGCTAGGGCTGCAAGCACTTGGCGCTCATCTGCTCATGACCCTGAACTAACCCCTTGGAAGTTGTTGAGGTTCCCCACCACCCCCACAACCACCAACAACAACTCTAGACCTTGGCCTGAGCCCCTTAGGGACCGGGGCAATTTTTTTATATATTTAATTAGATTTTTATTTATTTTTATTTTTTAAGGTTTACATTTATATATTTAAAAATTTTAATTTAATACAATTTATTTTATTTATTGTTTTTTAATTGATATACTAATATCTATATCTATATCTATTATATATAATATATATATACTATAGATATAATAGGTATAATATACACTATATATTATAATATATAAATATAATAATATATATATAATAGAATAAAATTTTATTCTTATTTTTATGTTTGAGTTTTTACCAGTTATGTGTTTTCTTTGTTCGTCAAGTGTTCTGAGTTTATCATAGATTACATTAGGTTTGAAAATCATGAGCTAGGGGCATCTAAGTCGTCAACATCACCTTGAGATCGTACCCAACCCTTAACATGAATGATTTTTTTCCCATAAAGTTTCAAACTGGTGACCTTCACATCACAGAGTGACTTAGTAGTATACCTCATCAACATCTATTCTATGCCTCATGGACTTCATTGGTTATGTGTTATTTATATTTTTTATTTTTGATTTTTTCTTTGATTTTTTAGACAAAATTTTTCTTGGAAATTTTAATTTTAAATTTATCCTTTTTCAATGTTTCAATTTAATTGATTTTTTTTTTTTTTTTTTTTTTTACATTTTTTTTAGGTTATGATTTATTTTAATTTTTGTTTTGTTTTGTTTTTTAATTTTATTTATTTATTGTTGTAGGGGTTGCCTCAATGTTCGACTAGCGACCTGTTGTAGCAGCTACCACCACCCTCCAAAATTTTTCCTTAGCTTCATTTTGGAGCCTCCCTACCAACCATCCTTAGCAACATGTCTTGCACTGTCAAGTAAATAGGCTTCATTGATTTTTTAGTAGCTTGCCAGCCTATGCATGATAGTTTGTTTCACTCCCCTCATAGGCTATAAATTCTCACTTGGGCCAACTACTGGATGAGCAACTCTCTCAGAAAATTACACAATTCTGGAAGGGAACCGACCTTCCCTCTAGAAATTATGAAAATCTTAGGGCTAGAAATTGTGCAGTTTAGTCAAACAAGCTTCCTCAGGAAAATTGCACAATTTAGCCCAACAGTGCATCTTCGCCAAAATTCCGCAATTCTAGGTAGCAATCAGCTGCTCCTCCCATAAATTGCACAAAAATTCCCCTAAGTCAAGCATGTTATTGCATGTGCCTTTAGGTTGACCTGTTCCACCCATGACCCAGAAACTTGACTTGTATGCATGGGTTGCTCTTTCCCAAAATGGAAAAAAGCAACATGCAAAAAGCATCCCTAGATAGTATGGATCTATTTTTAGCAACTGAAGGTTACATGCAAAGATCGTTTTATAAACTTTCCTCCAAGTGTCACTTTTTCCTAGATTTGTGGCATGTACGTGATAAACCTAAAACTTATTTATTCGATGTTTTAGAGCTCATTCTTCACATAGATCTTGGAGCTTTGACATCCCACAACACATCTAGGAGTCTTCAGAACATTTGACTCAACTATTTCCAGGTAAGTCTGCTTTTCTTGTCTTTTGCAACATTTCTATCACTTTTTGTGTTTTATCTTGTGTGAGTTATGTCTCTTGATTTATGTGAATGCTTGCTATTGTTTGCATGCATGTTAATATGTACAAGAACTGTTTCAATTTTTGTTTGCATCTCATTGTTGTCGCATGCATGACACTGTTTTGCACGAATGGTCACTGATTCGACGACTTGTTTCACACACATGCATGTTTTCCCATTTTCTGAATCTTGCATTCCCTATTTGTATGCATGATCATTCACTCCTACTTACATTCAGCATCCCCATGTATTCACATCTTCATATGCTTTCAGTTGCCCATCGGCGGGTTTGGGCAACCTTGGCTTGGACTCTTCCTTGCCCGGACAACATTGCGCAACTCTAAGAGGGAAGGATCTGCCTCCCTTCTAGAAAATGTGAAAATCTAGCGAGTCAGTGCCCTCCAAACTTGCTTTGTGTAATTTTGAGAGGCAGTGCATGTTGGCCCATAAAATTGCGCAATGCAGCCCTTGGGCCTGCATCACTTGCGAGCTAAAATTGCGCATTGCATAATCTTAGCACCTAGCAGGCTAGTTTTTATTGCACATTCACAATTCTAGTAGTCAACTAGCCTCTTGAAAGTCTAGACTACCTCTTGCATAGTTCTGACAGTCAGTCCCCCGGCCTCCTAGTGAAAATTGCACAATCCTTGCCAACAGTTTCCTGGTTATATTGCATGTCAATCCTCAAGTTTGATTTGGTTTTAACTGACAGATTTCTTGCCATGCATGTCATCATGTATCCAAATATAGCAGATGTTCATCCATCTCTTAGTAGTTCAGGATCAATGGCCTCCACGAGAGCAGGGTCAAAGGACACTTATGGAAGCACAACTAGAGAAGCAGTTGAGCGAGTGTCTATGAGTTTGCCGATATACAAAGACACCAAGCTGATTGTAGACAAAGACATCAAGCTGAAATAGTAGGAGGTCAATGATGCATTCTTAGGCACATTTGGGGAAGACCTTAAAGACTTCCAAGTCTATGTCAAAATTCACAAGTCCGGCTTGTACTGGATTGCATGGAGGTATCCACGTTCGCATGCGCAGACATGAAACATTGGATTGTCTTGAACATTGATCCCGACATAATGGTATTGAGCAGTGTTAGTGGGACAAAGATTGCTACTTTTAGGGCATAGGATTAATAATAGATATACCACTTGCCAAAGCCAATAATCACCATGGAAACACCCTTCAGAATACCCAACATCAATGCCAAGTCCAAGAATATCTTAAATAACTGGGTGAAGGAGCCAGCCAAATTCAGGTTGACACCCAACCACATTTACAAGACGGAGATACTACGGAAGGCTTATCAGTACTTGGTCATCTTTGCATGTCACTTGTATGGCCAAGAGAGCACAGAGACCTTCCCGCAAAGTTGGGTGATCGCTTTGGACCAACTGTCCAGTGAAGGAAAAGCATGCAACTGGTCTGACATGTTGGCTCACAGGCTGAAGGAATAGGTAACAAGAGGTCGACAGTCACCCAAATGTCAACAAGTAGAAATCTACATGTCTGCTTACATATTGGATGCCATTTGTGCCCATCATTAGTTACCGAGCTTGAAGTGGGCATGGACATTAGCAAAAACCTCTGTCAACACTTATGTAAGTTGTTTTCGGAATGCAGCTTCAGTGGGGTCATCCCACAACTGTCAAATCATTTTTTCACCTCGGTGTACAAGAATATATTTGAGCAAGATCCACCTTGCATGTCGAAGGCAGAAATGGAGGCACTGATTGACATAGTGGATTGGTATGCCTCACCATTTGGCACCTTCATATGGATGTACAGTGTAGAGAAGCCTCCGCATGTTTTGCCGAAGTTTTCCATGGACAAGCTCATCATGAAAGAAGTGTCATACCACATCTTGATAGGATTGTCAGCTAGGCTGCACTGGAAGAAGAAGGCACCTTGGACCATTCTTCTGTTGTGCATTAGGTTGTATGATACACAAAATCTTAAGCATGTAGATGCCGAGACATAAGAGTTCAAGAAATTTACTTTCGAGACCAAAAGCTTCAATCTGTATGACCCACATTTCTTTGTGAAGGATCACTGCGTAAGAGTGCAATTTTTGGGGATCCACAGGGTGTGTCATTATGTTGATGAAGACCCATGGAGATATAGTCATAGCTTCTCCAGGTCCAATGAATCGGTCAACATCGTTGTGGAATGGTTGGTGAAGTAGCATCTAGGAGAGCACCAACAACAGTAGCAGAGGTAAACATACTAGCGTGGGACAAAGGCAAGAGGAAGATTTTCGACAGTGCAAATGCAAAAAAAAGATGCAAGTTTAGAGCATACCTACTTGTGGAGAAAGTAGATTTGGCAATAGAGGTGAAGAGGCAACAACCCGAAAAGAGGATTGTGCAAAGGTAGAGAGAAAAATAGAGGATGGAGGAAATAATGAAGGAGTTGCATGAGTTGAAGGAGCAAATCCAGAAAGAATAGGAGCTGCAAAGATAGGAGAAGGAAGCGCAACAGGGAAAGACACAGTAGGGGGTGCAACATGCACAGATTGATGAAACTGTGCCAATATAGGTAGTAGACTCATATGAGAAGCTGGCGCAAAGAAGACATGGTGAGAATTCGTAAGAGCAGGACTTCACTCAAGAGATTGAACAAGTAATTAAGAAGATGGATATAGACATGGAGCATCCAGAGTTAGAGCAAGACATCAACCTCATGCCTTACCACCAAGAGTTCGACCCACCATCTTCCTTAGATCTGGAAGCAGAGCAAGTCCTGAGCGACCAAGGAGATACTGAGATCCTTAGAGACAATCCAGAAGAAGAGATTCACAACATATCATTCAATGAGTCGAATCATAGAGTTGTGCAATCGTGTCGTGTCTACTCCAAAAAAACACACATCTCCTGTGAAGTTTAAGGAACAAGTGATCATATCTGACATGCATAAGAATCCCTCAATATTGGCCAATGCTACTAGAACATATGCTGAAGCCCCTAGCTCGAGTGTTTGCTTCTTGATAGCAGAGAATGAGAAGATGGCTAAGGAGTTACAGACAACCAAGGAGGGAGGAGAAATGGTTACAACATTCGCCTGAGTGGAGTTAAAGAAGGCGATACTAGATGAAGTATTGTCCCTTAAGACAGTCATGCGGGTGTTGTAGTCCAGATTTGATATCATGCGTAAGGCAGTTTTCCATCTCAACAGTTGGCAATAATGATGTGTTAGGAGAGCACGTATCTTGTCAAACTTGCATGTTGATGTCGATTACATGCAAACATGGACAATGAAGTACAAGGGAGCCCCATTACACTTGCCCAAGATGATGAAGCCCAAAGCGGTTGAGTTGAAGGAACAGATCTAGAGTTAGATCCAGAATTATGAAGAACTCCCATAACTCATCACTAGTTTGCAGGCTTCCCATGCATGGGTATTTAGAAGCATGGATTTTGTTGTGCGCGCACATGCGATCCCATATATTGGGACACTCACCGAGGCAAAGACAAAGGAAAAGTCTGACTGGAGCTAGACTTGTACTTTGACGAGATGATGCACATAGCCATCAATGTAGACTTAGCGATCAGTGTAGACTCTATGCATCAGTATGTCACTAGACAGACCACACTAAAGACAATGATGCTCATGTTATTAGATGAGTTGGATATAGGAGACAAAGAAGTGTACCTAGGTGCAATAGAGGAAAGAGTTCATTTCTAGAAATATGTCACCACATAATACAAGGACACCATTGCAGACTACTCAGCTTGGCATCAGTTGGCCACCATTGACCATCATGAGGATGTTGAAGAGTTGGTATTCCCACAATTTTATGAGCCATAGTTATGTTTTACATGGCTTGCTCAAGCCTATTTTGTCTCACATGGGTACATGTGTAGATTGTATGTAACATCTTGTCAAGTGGAAGTTCAAGTGTCGATAGATGAATGTAACAATCATAGAGTAGTTGAAGAGTCATGAGGGTAGATGAACAATCACAAAGGGAAATGTCAAGGGTCACCCCACCATTTTCTATATATAGTACCTCATAACTCATTGTATATGCTTTTGGTTAGCCAAGATTCTGATAGGAGTATCTTAGAGAAAGCTTGGAGACTATTGTAATGAGCCTTGGCTTCTCCACAATGCAGAGTTAGTACATCTCTTTGGAGGAGTAGGCGGCAATGACTGTAATGTTCCGCTATCAGGACTAGTTGTTGGTCATGGTTGTATTGTATGATTGGAAATTTCACTTATTTATATAATAGAGTCAACACATTTTATGCATATGTTGTTATTGTATTTCAACTATCTTGGTTTCTCTAATGATATATGTATCTATTTTGTTATGCATGCATGTATGGAGTCTTTCTGTATATGTATGTATGAATCTTATTGAAATGTGTTGTTGGCTTAACCATCACTTTGGATATTATCTTACTTGCTTTCTAGTTTGTGATGCATCTTCACTCATGTGTTCCCTTCCAAGGTGCGTCCTTTCACAGGTTTCCAAGTGGCGCACTCAACCCACTTTCCGTGTGTTAGAACCGTTCATGCACCTTCCTTGGCTTGCTATGCATGTCACACGCTTGCTACCAATAAGGACATCTTACTTGCCTCTATGCACAACTACGGTCAAGGTGATACCGTACAACCCACTATTGGGACTCCTACACCAAATGGTCTAGGGTCTAGTTGGGACTTCTTACGGGGGAGATCCCCTAACATGTTGGCGGGTCTAGCACCATCAACAATTTTGGTGCTAGAAGGAGGGCCAGATGAAAAGCTGTGTCCTCTCATCCTATTTTTAATCTTCATACATCTATTATGGATACTATCAAGCTCATCCCTCCAAAGATGTTTTTCGTATGGCGAACCTCTTGACGTCACTAGTGAGTTTGCCGATCTCTTATCCAAATTCACGTGTGATGGTGAAGATGAAGTAGCTTGGCCTGAGTACTTAGAAGACTTGTATGCATTCCTTGCAGACAATTTCTATGCAGAAGAGGCCAGCATGCTACTTGTATACACACTTCGTGAATCCCCACTACAGTGGTGTTGGAGTATGCCTCCTAGCAGCGTGCACTCAATTGAGTAGCTCCATGATCTAATTGAATCTACTTTTCATCATTTTGATCTAGAACCTCTTGACCAAAAACTGTTACAACAATGGAAGACCCCACATGAATCACCTATGGAAATTTGGGACTGCTTCCATGGGTTGCAGTTTCAAGCTCTGAAAAGTCAGATGAAATTCTAGTATCTCATGGAAAAATTTGAGTACTGCCTTACCAAATCTATCAATCCTATAAGAAAGTTTAAGCCTAGGCTCCACTCAACATACTTCAGTGATGGAGTTATGCAATCACAGGCAGACACTATCACTGTCATAAGTGAGTGTCAGCCATCCCCTCATCAAACAACTACACCATCACAAAGTGATGTGGGAGAACATACACACACATCTGTTCAACTGTCACATCCTCCCAACACCACTTCTCTCATTTTTCACGTAGACTTGGTTGCATATCCCATGGGTTGTCACATGTATTTCGTACCTTAACCTCTGTCTTCATATTCCGATGATCCTCTGGATTACACTATCTTATGTTCTTCCATTCCATACTCTACACCAATTGTGAACAAGGATCAAGCTATCGAAAGAGTCGGTGTTGTGCAACCAACCTGCGCTGTCATTCATGAGTATGACTGGGAGCTTGAGCATCAACCCTCGACCAAGGATGAATCCCTTCTATCTGAGTCTCCTCTGTTCTTTCTTGATATCTTTGGTGATTATGCCATCCTTGAATTTGTATGTGTATCTCCATCTACAGATGCACCCATTGTTAATCATTCACATAACACACCGGATGTCAATCCATCATCAGACAATAGAGAGGAAAAATCATTCATTGAAAATCCATTCGATTTTTCATCTACCTTTTATGGAAACACAGAGGGTGAATTTTTTCGTTTCTCATCTACCCCTTTGTTTGATTCATCAAATCACGAGGATGCCGATGAAATCATTGATTTTGCTGATCGTAGCTGTTGTGATCTGTTTACCCCTGTATTCGATCACAATGATGATTATATCACAGTTGATTTTTCCAAGCCACTTGTTTATGATGATATATCTATTGACAAAGTCGAAACCCCACAAACTATCGAGGCACTTTAGCCTGAGCTGATGGTTATGTCAGGTCCTCACTATCCTGAGGGTGGTTTCACTTCCGATCAAAAAATTGTTGAAACATCGAAGTCTCCTCATCACTAATCTGTATGCATTGAAGATCAATCTCATACCTCCACTCGAATTGCATGATCCCATTGCTCATGCATTGAAGGAATATTACATAACAAGAACACATGCATGATGCAAGTTGTCTTTGTTTCTTTCATTTTATTGCATGTCATAGTCAAGAGTATGCGTATGCTTAAGAGCTGCATGCAGTGTCACACAACATCATGATAAGTCCACGGATTTCATGTCATGCACTTGCACTCACTTATGTTTTGTGGACACATTTAAACTTGGAGTGTGTTTGTCTTCATTATTATATCTTTCATGTTTGTTGGTGTGCACATCTGTCTTGTTTTCAAACCATGCCTTCACCAACATGGGTTGATCAATGCACTGGTGGCTACATTGTAAGTATCACTTCATGTGAGCAGCCCCATGCACCGTTAGCTTAGGAGTAGGAGTAGTATTTTCTTTTGGTTTGTCTACTTGCATGCTTGTTTGCTTAATCACTTTTCTTATGCATTTAATTATGCTTTTTCTTTGTTTTGTGTTTGTTTGCTTGTTTTGTATTTGTAGGATAGTTAGCATGAAACCGTGCATGACTCTTGAAACAAGTTGGGTAAAGTACAAGAGGACTTGTGCAGTTATCAATACTTGGTTATCTGTAGTCTTGCCTCTATATGAAGAACTTGTTATCTTCATTCCATGATATGTCAATGGAAAATATGTACTGTTCAAAGTGAACCTAGGTGAAAACAAAACACTTTCATGCTAACTAGTGTCACCTTCTCTAGTCAATTGTTTTTGGGTTAATCCTTGTCAGCTCAGTCAATTAGAGTAAGGTAAGGGGGAAAACCTTAACAAGCATGTAAAAGGTATATAAAAATTACTTCTCTGAAGGAACAACCTCTTCTTCTCTCAATAAGTTGGGATCCCTCTTTCGCCTCTGAAATGAATAAGTGGTATGCATAGTTATGAAAATGAAAATGTGAAAAAATTTGGAAAATATGAAAAATGAATAAGGCGAAAGAAGAGAAAGGATTCCTGTGCAGAGAGGTGATGGAAGTAACTCTATCGGGGTATTGATCAGGCTCATTGGTAACAGAGCGATGCTTGTGTTCCTGCATGACTTTGCTGGGGTACTGTCCAGGCCTACTGGCAGTGGAGCAACACCAGAGATGAAAATAAAACTCTAACGACCATAAAGCCTATGCACCAATATACCCCTCATCCCCAATCGAAACAACTGTGTTGGCTTGGCTTGTAATGTGTGTCGACTGACCAAGAGCTTGGAAGATGTTATATCCTACAATCAAGCAAGTGCAGAAACCAAGATGAATAGAGAATTGAATAATACTTTCGAAGGTGTTAGACTTGCTTTTCACGAACAAGGTCCATTCAGAGAGCTGGAATTCTACCAGTGTTTCGCCAAGTTTTGTAGTGGCTACAACAACACTCCAAAATTTTTCCTTAGCTTTGTTTTGGAGCCTCCCTCCCAACCATCCTTAGCAGCATGTCTTGCACTATCAAGTACATAGGCTTCATTAGTTTTTTGTAGCTTGCCAGCCTATGCATGATAGTTTGTTTCATTGCCCTCACATGCTACCACTCCAGACTTGGGCTAGCTACTGGCTGAGAAGCTCCCTCAAGAAATTACACAATTCTGGAATGGAACCAACTTTCCATACAAAAATTACGCAAATATGCTAGGCCTAGAAATTGTGCAGTTTAGTCAACCTTCCTCAGGAAAATTGCGCAATATGGCCCAACAATGTAGCTCAACCCAAAAATTGCACAATTCTGGGCAGCAGTTAGTTTCTCCTTTGAGAAATTGCACAATCCCTTTAGACAACCAACCCACCTCCTCCTAGAAATTGCGCAAAAATCCCCCTCGGTCAAGTAGGATGTTGCATGTGCCTTCGGGTTGACCAGTTCCACCTTGGACCTAGACAAGTTGACTTGCATGCATGGGATGCTTTCTCCCGAAATGGTAAAAAGAAACATGCAAAAATAATCCCTAGATTTTAGGGATCTATTTTTAGTAGTTGAAGGTTACATGTAAAGGTTGTTTTAGAAACTTTCCTCCAAGTGTCGTTTTTTCCTAGATTTGTGGGATGCACGTCATAAGACTAAAACTTATTTATTCGATGCTTCAGAGTTCATTCTTCACATTGATCTCGGAGCTCTAACATCTCACAACACATTGAGGAGTCTTTGACACATTTGACTCAGCTATTTCCATGTAAGTCCGCTTTACTTGTCTTTTGCAACATTTCTATCGCTTTTTCTGTTTTGTCTTGTGTGAATGTTGTCTGCTTGATTTTTATGAATGCTTGCTGTTGTTTGCATGCATGTTAGCATGTACAAGCACCATTTCAGTTTTCATGTTAGGGCCCTATAATACTAGTGATTTCCCCATTACTATTGTCATTGTATCCCTTATTGTTATTGGCTTGCCCCTATTGTCTCCATATTGTTATTATTGTGCCCCATAAAATCCCAATATTGTTATTTTTGTGCCTTTATATTATTATGGTTAGGTTAGTTTGGTTATATTGTGACCCCTTATACTCCTATATATAGAAAGGAGGCTTTGTCATTTTAATCATCCAAGAATTGTTCATTTGTGTCATTTAAAGGAGGTTGCCCCCTTGAAGAGTCTTATTTCTAAGGCATTCATCTATCTTTTCTATCTTTTTGTGAGATGGTTTCATAACATTTGGTATCAGAGCTTTGGATTCTAGGGGTTCGCTGCTCCAAACAAGTCATTGTGGCATTTGCTATAACTTTTCTTCTGCGATGTTTCAGAAGCTTTTAAAAAAACCCATTTGGAACGAAATAGTTCTGAACTTCAGGTCCAAATTTCAGAGCTTTATTTCTATATTTGTGGAGATATGATTTGAGGAATTTGGCATTTTTGCTAACTCCCGAATTACATTCCAAACAGGTGACCTAGGGAAAATTGTCATAACTTTTGTTTTGAGCATGAGATTGAAATCTTGTAAGAAGCTTTAGAAAGAGGACGACCTCTAGTTTTTTTGTATCTGTTTTAGGTAATAAGGTCGAAATAGTCACACGTGGCACATCGTACAAGTTCGCTCTACTGAACTAGTCTATAATCAGTTCATCGTGGGAGATTTGGCATAACTCTTCCTTGGAGAATCCAACTTTGCTAAGACTAGTGGCATTGGAAAGAGGATGCAGAGGGCTACTGTAGGTCATGATTTTAGAACTAGGAGATCCAAAATAATAGAGGTACATCAGATTCAATATCGAGCTCCTACAAAGTGAAAAAAGGTGTGTATTTTTTTTAGATTTTTGAATAAGTTTGATTTGAAAAATTAGTTTGAAGGAATTCAAAGGGCATAGTGAAGCATTATTATTGGTAATTGATGCCCTGAAGAAGAAAATGGAAACACCTAGTAAGCAACCTAAAAGCTCTAGCATGACTCATGAAGAAGAGGAAGAAATGCAACATGATATATCAATATTACAAACCAAGTGCAACAAATTTCACTCGCACAAAAGGTAACATAAAATAAGATGGATGGTTTAAAGAAATATGTAGAAGCTAAGATGGATGGTTTAAATAAAGGCGTAGAAGCTAAGATGAATGACTTGGAAGCTAAGATGGATGACGTGGAGGCTAAGATGGATGGCGTGGAAACTAGGATGGATGGCATGGAAGCTAAGATGGACATCGTGGAAGCTAAGATGAACAATTTGAAGAAAAATTTGAAGACAAATTTGAAGACATATTTGAAGACATACATGGAATATTTGAAGACAGATTTGATAAAGTTTCTACAAGAAATGTTTACTAATGGCGAAAGGGTAGTAAAGGAAACTCATGATGAGAATAAAATAAATATTAATCATGATTTCATAGACTCTAATGTTGGATCAAAGAACCACCATGTTCCAAAGATCGATATGAGGAAGTTTAATGGCAAGGATCCCAAAACATGGATACTATAGATGGAGCAATTTTTTGATCTCGATAATGTGCAAAACACACAAAAGGTACGCATTGCAACTTTATATTTGGAACCAAATCAGTTTGTATGGTGTCGATGGCTTTGCTCTCGTAAACAAATTGTCACTTGGGCTATTTTTACGGATGAAATGATAGCACATTATGAAGATACAAAAAGCAACACTTTTTTAAGCCAATTGATAAATCTCAAACAAAAGGGTTCAATGATGGAGCACATTGAGGACTTCCAAAAATTGAATATAAGGGTAAAAGATATTCCAGAGGAGCATAGGATTGATGTCTTCATAGGGACTTTAAAATATAACATCCAACATGAGGTTTGCCTTTGGGAACCATATTCATTGGAGAAGGAATTCAGGTTGGAAAGAAAAATGGAAAGTGAAATTATGGCAACAAGGAAGCCTACCACTCACAATCATAAAGATGGAAGTGTTGCTGCCCCTAGCCATCCACAACCTACAAGGTTGACACCACAATAATTGGAAGAAAAAAGAGAAAAAGGGCTTTGTTACAATTGTGATAGCTAATACACCATGTTAGAAAATTATATATTATAGAGCAATGGAACACATAAAATATTGCAGAAATATAAACAATGAAAACACATAAAACAAGAGAGACACAGATATACGTGGTTCACCTAGTTTGGGCTACACCCATGGAGAAACAACCAATCCTTCTTTTATTATATTATCCATCAAACTAAAGAGATACAACCTACAGCAGATCCGCTGTAACTCCCTCTTCGCTCTCAATCTCCTTTCTCTTCCTCACTCAGAATACAGATATACATAGACGTAATACAATTCCCTCATATATAGTGAGGGGTTGCCTTCTAAGGAAAAAGACCTAAATTAAACATAAATTCTACCGTAAGATCATCTGCCTAACAAACAACCCAGATTGACTAGAAATTACTAGACTTTTATAAGGCAATTTTACATCTATTTTTAGCTTCGGTGACACTGCCCCCGAACCCCCGCTGGGGGATTGCTGGTCCCCGGACCCCCCAGCCAGGGGGGATTAGCCCTCCCGAACCCCTGCAGGGGGGACAAGTCCCCCCTGCACCTCCCCCCTAGCATGGAGGGGTGTATAGTCTTCCTGGGGTATACATCTGACTGAGACCTTTGAATATAGAAGATAATCAGGCTCCACACCCAACACACTAAAGGTCATAAGTGTGCTGAGAAGAAATTGTTTTACATAGATTGTGAAGAGGAGGAAGAAAAGGAACAAGAAACATCAAAAGAAGAGGATAGACACCAGGAAAAAACCCTAGAAAAAGAAGAAATGAATCTGACCATATCTTGTAATGCATTGGTTGGAATTACCTCTCCTCAAATATCAAGATAGAAGGGCATATCAAGAAGAAAAAGGTAATAGTGTTGATTGATTTGGGAAGTACCCATAATTTTATTCATTGTAAGATAGCCAAGGAATTTAATTGCTTCTTATATCCAAAACTAGAGTGTCAAGTGATGGTTGCAAGTGGAGGAACCATAAATTGCTCAGGAAAGTGCCATAATATCAAGCTATCCATGGGAGAATATGTATTTAATAGCTCAATGCTTTCCATTCTAATGGGTGGTGCTGATGTTGTACTAGGAGTCCAATGGCTACAATAGCTTTTATTTTTAAGAACTTTTCATGAAATTCTCTTTAGAAGGAAAAGAAGTTGAATTAAGGGGTATCGCAGGGAAACTAGGAAGGATAATTAGCTCTAACGGAATGACAAAGCTTCTAACGAAACAACAACAAGGCATAATTGCACAATTATGTTCACTAGAGGTTCCCACATTGATATCATCCATTTCTCCAGATCTCCAAAACGTCTTGGAAAATCATTCCAAGGTATTTGAGACTCCCAAAGGCCTCCCACCTATTTGTGATCATGATCATGCTATCAATTTGATTCCAGGAAGTGTTCCTCCAAACATCAGGGCTTACAGATATCCCTATGTCCAAAAGAGTGAAATTAAACGTATGGTTGCAGAAATGCTAGAGGCTGGTATAATTAAACCTAGTCAAAGTTCTTTCTCTGCTCCAATAGTATTGGTTCACAAGAAGGATGGATCATAGCGCATGTGTGCATATTATAGGGAGCTTAACAAGCTCACTATTAAAGATAAATTTCCCATTCCTATCATTGTTGAATTATTGGATGAATTGCATGGATCAATTTACTTCACCCAGTTGGATCTTCGTTCAGGATATCATCAAATCAGAATGAAGACTAAAGACATTCCAAAAATAGCATTTAGAACTCATGAGGGTCATTATGAATTTTTGGTCATGCTTTTTGGCCTTACTATTGCACCTTCTATGTTTCAAGGTTTGATGAATTCCATTTTCAAACCCTTCCTTAGAAAATTTGTGTTAGTATTTTTTGATGATATACTAGTCTACAACAATTCTTAGAGTCTGATCCAAATGGTTACATGGTACTAAATATTGAGGAGAAAAATTATATGCAAAATCTCCAAAATGTTCTTTGGATTCAGAGGGGAATATCCGTCATTAAATACTCATGAAGGTGTTAAGGTAGACCCTAGCAAAATTAAAACCATTAAGGAATGGAAAATCCCCACATCCATAAAGCATCTACAAGGATTTCTCGGGTTGACAAGGTATTATCGCAAGTTTGTTAAAAATTATGGGAGAATAGTAGCACCTCTAACAACATTATTGAAAAAAGATGCATTCTCATGGACTCCAGAAGCAATGAAGGCCTTTGAACATCTTAAAGAGGTAATGTGCCAAGCACCAGTCTTAGCTACACCGAACTTCAAAAAAACCTTTATTATGGAATGTGATGCCTCGTGAAATGGAATTGGTATGGTTTTAATGCAAGAAGAAAGACCCATTGCTTTCGAAAGTCGTCAAATCAAAGGAAAATATTTACAAAAATCTATTTATGAGAAGGAAATGCTGGCAATACTACATGCACTTAAAAAATGGCGACCCTACCTAATGGGAAGACACTTCAAGGTAAAAACAGATCATGATAGCCTTAAATACTTTTTAGAACAAATATTATCTTCATAAGAGTAGCAAAAGTGGGTCACAAAGATGTTGGGCTATGAATTTGAAATCATCTACAAAAAGGGAAGCAAAATGTTGTAGCAGATGCACTCTCAAGAAAAGATGAGGATGTAGAAGCATTTCTTTGCGCCATTTCTATTATACAACTAGATTGGATAAACAAACCAAGGGATGAATAGAAGAATGACAAGGAAGTGTGGAACTCATTCAAAATATACAACAAGATCCCAATACATCTAATACATTTAGCTGGAAAAATGATTCGTAGTGGTACAAGGATCGGTTATACCTATGAAAGAAGGCCCAACTCAAACAAAAGATTCTTAGGGAATTTCACGCCTCTCCCTTAGAAGGGCACTCAACATTTCTAAAAACCTACCACAGGGTTAAGAAGGATTTTTTTTTTGGATGGCCTTAAATTAGATATTCAAAAGTTTGTAGTGGAATGTTTGGTTTTCCAACAAAAAAGTTGAAACAATTAAGAACCCGGGACTATTACAAACTTTATCCATTCCAATCCAATGTTGGGATGAGGTTTCAATGGATTTTATCACAGGTTTACCCAAGTCCGAAGGAAAGAGTGTTATCATGGTCGTAGTTGACAGACTTACCAAGTATGCACACTTTTTTCATAACCTCATCCATTTAAAGCGAGTACAATTTCTACTGCATTTATGGAAGCAATTCAAAATCTACATGGAAACTTAAAGATAATTGTAAGTGATAGAGACCCATTTTCACTGGAAATTTTTGGATGAGAATTATTTTCTTGTCTTGGTACTCAATTAGCTCATAGTTCATCTTATCATCCTCAATCTGATAGGAAATTTGATATAGTAAACAAATGTTTGGAAGGATATCTTCATTGCTTTGTATCTGATAAATAGACACAATGGGTCAAATGGCTGCCTCTGGTTGAATGGTGGTATAACACTTCCTTTCATACTTAAACAAAAATGACCCCATTTATGTTACTTTATGGATATCATCCACCATCCATCACATTATATTTAAGAGAAAATTCTAAGGTTCAAGTAGTGGAAGATCACATTGAGCATCAACAACAAGTTCTCCAACTCTTAAAGGATAACCTCACCTGGCACATAATAGAATGAAAACAGGGCAGATCAACATCACAGTGAAATAGTTTTGATGTAGGTGATTGGGTATTCCTATGGCTACAACCATATAAACAAATGTCCCTCAAGCAAGCTAAGAAGGATAATAAATTATCACCAAAGTATTATGGTCTGCACAAGGTGTTGCAAAAGATAGGTACTATGGCATACGAATTGGAGTTTCCTGCAGCTTCCCAAGTGCACCTAGTTTTCCATGTTTCATGCTTAAAGAAGGTTATAGGTGACAAGATTCTAGTTCAAACAATATTGCTAGAACTTGATGAGGAAGGAAAAATAATATTGGAACCTAAAGCAATCAAAGAAAAAAGAACTCGACAGCTGCGAAATCGATCAATTTCAGAGTATCTCATCAAGTGGAAGAACTTACCCATTGAAGATTCCACATGGGAGGATGAGGATTTTATACAAAAGCACCTAGAACTACTCAAGTGTTGAGGACAACATTTTTTTGAAGGAGAGGGACATGTTAGGGCCCTATAATAGTAGTGATTCCCCCATTACTATTGTCATTGTATCCCTTATTGTTATTGGTGTGCCCTTATTATCCCCATATTGTTATTATTATGCCCCATAGAATCCCACTATTGTGTTTTTGTGCCTTAGACTCCTATATATAGAAAGGAGGTTTTGTCATTTGAATCATCCAAGAATTGTTCATTTGTGTAATGCAAAGGAGGTTGCCCCCTTGAAGAGGTTTACTTCTAAGGCATTCATATATATTTTCTATATTTTTGTGAGCTGGTTTCATAACATTTCATTTGCATCTCATTGCTGTCGCATGCATGACACTATTTTGCACAAACAATCATTGATTTGGCGACTCATTTCACACACATGCATGTTTTCCCATTTTCTGAATCTTGTATTCCCTATTTGCATGCATGATCATTCAGTCCTACTTACACTTAGTATCACCAAGCATTCACATCTTCATATGATTTTAGCTTCCATCGGTGGGTCTGGGCAACCTTGGCCTGGACTCTGCCTTGCGCAGACAACAATGCGTAATTTTGAGAAGGAAGGCTCTGCCATCCTCCCAGAAAATGTGCAATTCTGTCCAGTCAGTGCCCTTTAGACTTGCTTTACACAATTCTAAGAGGTAGTGTCTGCTGGCCCAAAAAATTGCGCAATGCAATCCCTAGGTCTGCATCACTTGCTAGTTGAAATTGCGCATTGTGTAATCTTAGCACCCAACATGCCAGTTTGGATTGCACATTGTGAAATTCAAGTAGTCAACCAGCCTCCCAATAGTCCTTATTACGTCTTGCACAGTTCTGGCAGTCAGTCTCTTGACCTCCTAGTGAAAATTGTGCAATCCTTACCAATAGTTCCCCAGGTATGTTACATGTCAATCCTCAAGTTTGCTTTGGTTTTCACTGATAGATTTCTTTCCATGCATGTATCCATGTATCCAGATATAGCAGGTGTTCATCCATCTCTTATCATTTTAGGGTCAATGGCCTCTAAGAGAGCAGGGTCAAAGGACACCGACATAAGCGCAACTGGAGAAACAATTGAGTGAGTGTTTATGAGTTTACCGATATATAAAGACACCAAACTAATCATAGACAAAGACATCAAGCTGAAATGGCAGGAGGTCAATGATGCATTCTTAAGCACATTTGGGGAAGATATTGAAGACCACCAATTTTATCTGAACATTCACAAGTCTGACTTGTACTAGATTGCATGGAGGTATCCCGTGTTCACATGCGCGGACATGATACATTGGATCGTCTCGCATGCTAATCCTGAGATGATGGTATTGAGAAGTGTTAGTGGGACAGAGATTGCTACCTTCAGGGCACAATATTATCAGCAAATGTATCACCTGCCGAAGCCAGTGATCACCATGGAGACACCCTTCAGCATTCCTAATAGCAATGCCAACTCCAGGGATAGCTTGAAGAACTGGGTGAAGAAGCCAACCAAATTTAGGATGACACCCAACCAAATGTACAAGACAAAGATATTGCAGAAGGTGTATCAATACTTGGACATATTTTCATGTCACTTGTATGGACAAGAGAGCACGAAGACCTTCTCACAGAGTTGGGTGATTGCATGAGACTAACTGGCCAGTGAAGGCAAAGCGTGCAACTAGTCCGAAATGTTGGTTCACAAGCTAAAGGAATAGGTAAGAAGAGCTCGAAACCCACCCAAAGGTTAGCAAGAAGAAATCTACATGTCCGCTTACATCTTGAAGTGGGAATGGACATTAGTGGAAACCTCTATCAACAGTTATTGTAAGCTGTTTTTTGAATACAGCTTTCATGGGGTCATCACACAACTATTAGATAATTTGTCACTCTCGTGTATAAGATGATATTTGAAAAAGATCCACCTTGCATGTCAAAGGTAGCAATGGAGGCACTAATTGACATACAGGATTGATATAACTCATTGTTTGGGACCTTGATTTTGATGTATAGCGCGGAGAAGCCTCCTCATGTTTTGCCTAATTTTTCCATGGACAAGCTTGTCATGTAAGAAGTGTCATACCACATCTCGACAGGACTATCAGCTAGGCTGCACCAGAAGAATAAGGCACCTTTGCCCACTCTTCCACTACGGTTTGGGTTATATGAGATACAGAATCTCAAGCATGTGAATGTTGAGACAAAAGAGTTCAATAAATTTACTTTCGGCACTAGAAGCTTCAATCCATATGACCCGCATTGCTTTGTGAAGGATCATTGCGTGAGAGTGAAATTTTTGTGGATCCATGGGGTGTGTCATTGGGTTGAGGAAGACCCATGGAGATATTGTCATAGGTTCTCCATGCCCAGGGAACCGGTCGACATTGCTGTGGAATGGTTAGCGAAGTAGGGTGAAGAAACATCTAGGAGAGCACCAACAGCAACAACAGAGGTAAACATACCAGTGTGCGACAAAGGCAAGAGGGAGATTGTCAACAGCGTAGAGGCAGAACAAAGTTGTAAGTCCACTTTTCGAGAAAGCAACTTTGGAAATAGAGGCGAAGAGGGAACAACATGACAAGAGGATCATGCAAAGGCAGAGAGAAAAATAGAGGATAGAGGAAACAATGAAGGAGTTGCATGAGTTGAAGGAGAAACTCTGGAAGGAATAGGAGTTGCACAGACAAGAGAAGGAATCACATCAGGGATAGACACAACAGGGGGAGAAACATGCACATATTGATAAATTGTGCAAATACAAGTATTAGACTCATCCAAGCAGTTGGCGCAAAGAAGACAAGGTGAGTAGTCATAGGAGCAGGACTTTGCTTAGGAGATTGAATAAGTACTTGAGCAGATGGATACGGAGATGGAGAATCTAGAGTTAGAGAAAGACATCGACCTTGTGCCTTACCACCAAGAGGTTGACCCACCGACTTCCTTGGATCCAGAAGTAGAGGAAGTCTTGAGCGACCAAGGAGATATTGAGATCCTTGGAGGCAATCCAGAAGAAGAGATGCACAACATATCATTCGACGAGTCACATCATAGAGTTGTGAAATCACACAGAGTGTCTACTACAAATGACCACACATATCATGCATAGTTTGAGGAACGAGTGATCGTATATGATGTGCGTAAGCATCTAACAACATTGGCTGATGCTACCATAGCATATGCTGAAGCCACTAGCTTGAGTGTTCGCTTCTTGATAGCAGAGAATGAGCAGATGGCTAAGGAGTTATAAACGACCAAGCAGGGAGGAGAACTAGTTACAACATCCGCCTGAGCAGAGTTGAAGAAGGTGATACTGGATGAAGTATCTTCTCTTGAGATAGTCATGTGAGCATTGTATTCCAGATTTGATACTGTGCATAAGGAAGTTGTCCTTATCAACAGTTGGTAACATCGCTGTTCTACGAGAGCACATATCTTGTCAAACTTGCATGCTACTTTCGATTACATACAAACGTGGACAATGAGATACAAGGGAGCCTCGTTACACTTACCCAAGATGATGAAGCCCAGAGAGGTTGAGTTGAAGGCCCGCATTTGGAGTCAGATCCAGAACTATGAAGAACTCCCACAGCTCATCACTATTTTGCAGGCTTCCCATGCATGGGTACTCAAAATCATGGATGTTGTTGTGCGCGCACATGTGATCCCATCTATTGGGTCACTTATTGAGGCAAAGACAAAGGCACAAGTTCGATTGGATCTAGACTTGTACTTTGACGAGTTGATGCGCATAGCCACCAACGCAAACTTAGTGATCAATGCAGACACTATGCATTAGTATGTTGTTGGTTCGACCGCACTTAAGATAATGATGCACATGTTATCAAAGGAGTTGGACAAAGGTGCCAAAGTAGTGTACCCAGATGCAACAGAGGCAAGAGTTTGTTTCCAGAAAGATGTCACCACAGAGTACACGGACACCATTGTAAACTACCGAGCTTGGCATCAGTTCGCCACTATCGACCATTATGAGGATGTTGAAGAGTTGGTCTCCCCATAGTTGTCTGAGTCATAGTGATGTCTTACATGGCTTGCTAAAGCCTATTTTGTCTCACATAGGTACATGTGCAGATTGTATGTAACATTGTGTCAAGTGGAAGTTCAAGTGTTGATAGATGAATGTAATAGTCATAGAGTAGTTGAAGAGTCATGAGGGTAGATGAACAGTCACAAAGGAGAATCTCAAGGGTCACCCCACCCTTTGCTATATACAGTACCTCATAACTCATTGTATAGGCTTTTGGTCAGCTAAGCTTCCGATCGGAGTATCTTAGAGAAATCTTGGAGAGTATTGTAATGAGCCTTGGCTTCTCCACAATGCAGATCTAGTACATCTCCTTGGAGGAGCAGGTGACAGTGACTGTAATGTTCTGCTACCAGGACTAGTGGTTCGTCATGGTTGTACTATATGATTGGAACTTTCACTTCTTTATATAATAGAGCCATCATGTTTCATGCATATGTTGTTATTTTATTTCATCTATCTTGGTTACTCTAATAATATATGTATATGTTTGCTTAAGCATGAATGTATGGACTCTTTATGTAAATGTATGTATGAAGCTTACTGAAATGTGTTGTTGGTTTAACCATCACTTTGGATTGTTAGCTTACTTTCTTTCTAGTTTGTGATGCATCTTTGATCGTGTGTTCCCTTCCAAGTCGTGTGCTTTCACAGGTTTCCAAGGGGCACACCCACCCCACTTTCTGTGTGTTAGAAATGTTCATGCACCTTCCTTGGCTTGCTACACATGTCACACCCTTGCTACCAACAAGGACATCTTACTTGCATCTGCGTGCAACCGAGGTCAAGGCAATACTGTACGACCCACTGCTGGGACTCCCACACCAAATGGTTTGAGGTCTAGTTGGGACTTCTTACCAGATTATCCCTTGACAAGTTGGCGAGTCCAACATCGTCAACGCGACTTGACCCTAATATGTGTCCATTTCGTAGTTTTTTTTTTTTTTTTAAATATAATTATATATCTATATATATAATATATAATATAATATAATATATATTATATATATATAATTTTAAATATAATATTAATATATATATATATATATATAAAAATTATATATTATATATATATTTTATTTTTTTTTTATTTTATTTTAATTTTTATTATTTTTTTTTATTTATTTTAATTTAATTAAATTTAATTTTTATTAATTATTTATTATTATTATTATATATATTATTATTATTAATTTATTTTTTATTTATTTATTTTTTTTTTCTTTTTCAGTTTTTGTTAGAATGAATCAATTTTTATTCCACTATGTGTTAATTTGATGGTTTATTTTTAAGTTTTCATTGCAAAGGATCAAACATGCCCCCACTATGTATCAATTTGATGGTTGATTTTAAGTTTTCGTTACAATGTGCCAAATTGTCTTAGGCTAAAATTTTAAAAGAATTATATTTTTAGAACTTGGTATAAATGAATTTTTGTTTAGATATTTTTTTTTAAGGCTTAATTTATTCATGATATTTGATCTCGAATGGCTAAAATTTGTTGAAAATTTAAGGTTTTTCAGAGTCATGATATTTTATCTTTAATGTCATGGTTGAAAAATGTCAACATTTTACTTTTTTCGGTCATGATATTTATTTTTAATGCCATGGTCAAAAATTGTTGGAATTTTTAGGTTTTTTTGGTGTCATGATATTTTATCTTCAACATATTGTTGAAAACTATTGGAATTTTAATAATCTTTGGAGTAATGATATTGTGCTAACATCAACATTTTTTGATTTCAGGTTGTTTTTTCACGTTTAATGCACAAATATTTTAGTTTTTAATGATATTGTTAAAAATATGAAATTTTAACAAAAAAAAAAGTGTTAATGCAACATCAAGTTGCATGTGTTTTTTCATGTTTTTTACGCTAAAGAAAATGATTTTATTGCCAATTTTAAAAGATGTTGAAAATGTTAATGCAACATCAAATTGCATGTTTTTTGTGCAAAAGAATTTGGTTTTTCTACCATTTTTAAAAAATATTAAAAATTTACCCCAAAAAAAAGTGATGATGCAGCATCAACACTTTTCATTTTCGAGCTGTTTTTTCAATTGTTTCTTTAGGGTTTTTTGGCTAGAGTTCTTGTTTTGAGGCAATAATTCTCATTTGATCAGTAACTTTGTTTACAAACATTGGGGTGAAGTAAAATGGTTGTTACATCATCTAAAATGAAATTGTTAGATGCAAAGGAGGAAGTAAATTTGATAGATGGGTGCCAACCTGAGATCAATCCCCCAGATAGGTCATTAACATTGAGAGTACAAAAATACCAACCCTTTAAGCAAGGCTCTAATGTAGAAGGATCTTTTTCACCAGATGTCATTGTCTCTTGAAGAAGGGTTATGTAAGGATTTAGACATAAATGAAGGAATTTGTGGTTGAATTTTTTAGGGTACCCCAAGAATGCTAATATTCATATAGAATATAGTCATCTAAAAATCCTCGAGGTTTTTTTTTAGCTCTAGGGACCCCTAATATTGTTGGTTGTTTACCTAGCTTGATGTTGTCTTTAGCTCTTTTCTGAACTTTTGATAAAAGGTATTTTTCCCTTGCATGTCTTATCATGAGGATCTTCTACTAGACCTGCTTTAGAGGTAGCCTTTAGGAAGCTCTTAATCTTGATATGTGTTCATAATTCCTACTACAAGTCTCTCTTGAAGGCCTACTTGAGCCTTTTCTAGCCTCAAAAATATTAATTAGAGAACGTGGAGTATCAAAGGAGTTTGAAAGAGAATTCGAATAGGGGAACAATAGGGGAATTTTTCTTTTTTTTTGGGGGGGGGAGGGGGGTGGGGGGCGGTTGAAAACAAGGCATTTAGGGATAATATGTAGAGGAGTTTATTCCAAAATAACCATGTGGGGAAGAGCCAAAACAACAAGAGAAATAACAAGAGATGGAGCTAGCATCAAGATGGAAGTTTGTTAAATAGAATGTTGAAAATAAATGCTAAGGACATGAACCTCAATAATACTAGTGGGGTTGTGATCCACATTTTTTATTGGGTGTTGAGTTGGATCTTCTGATGAAATTAGAAGAGAGGTATTTTTTGCACTTCCCATCTCCTAGGACAAAGTCCTTTTGAGCCATACCTTCTCGAATGACTTCATTACATGTGAATTTTGGTCACATTAGTCTGCGAGGTGGCCAACCTTTCCACATGTGCAATGCTAGAAAGGAACTGTAATGACCCTGGAAAATTTATAAATGACTTTTCTGTTGTTACCAGCATGGGTAAAACATTGAACAAGAAATATTTTTACTTTCAAAATTACGTCATTATAAATGTTGTTAATTTATAATTGGAAATGGATTGGAAAATGAAAGTTAATAATTATTCTTTGGGGAATTGTTTTCTTTGCTGGTGATGTAAAGGAAAACGGTTGCCAAGAAAAACCCTAACTGCTTTCCTTCCTTCCTTAGTGAAAAGGAAAGGAAAAGGAAATACTGGGCTGTTAGAGGAACAGACGGAAAAGAAAAGAAAGGGAATAAAAAAAAGAAGAAAACATGCTAAGTCTGGTAAGGACCATATAGCATGGGCACAGAGGTGCATTTTAAAATTTGCTGAAGGTAGTAGCCTGGAAAATAAGCTTGGGGGGAGACTCGATGTTCAGACGGTATCATGGTCGGGAGGAAGACAAGCTGAAACTAGTTTTCCACAGAAGAGGAAAAATGTGCAAATAATATTACAGGTAAGTATGTTGTTCTGTTATTAAATACAGTGTAGAGTACCTCAGTTGAGGGTTCAATTTACTGGTAGGCCTGTGTTTTCTTTTAAAGATAGGGAAAATAAATTACCCTTGGTCTATATAATTAATACAGAGGAAATACCAGTAAATTGGTAAAGAATAGATGTCCTTTTAATAGTCAGAGGGTTTGTATGGAAAGAAAAAGGAAACGAAAATTACCCTTGGTCTATATAATTAATACACAGGAAATACCAATAGAAAGGTAAAGGGTAGATGTCCTTTTAATCATATAGAGAACTGGATACCAAATTGCACTTAAATACAGTAAAACCCTGTTGGTAAAATCAGCAGTGTAAGAATCAACTGAATATGATTCACATTCGTGTTAATCATTTTGCATTTCAAGTCGAACAAATAAAAAGGAAATTGCAGCACAGTACTAATATCATCATTAAATAAAACAAGAACCATTAGAGAATTGCTGCGGCCATACGATTACAAGACTAATATTAGATACCCTCAGTATAGTAGTCCAATAACAAGAACTTTATTATAACATTCACATTCATGGGACTCTAGGTTGCACAGGAGAAACCGACACAAAAGAGTAATAACTGTCACTCTACAGTTATGTTCACAGCGTATGGTTCACGCCTTCCGAACAAGCGTAGCAGAGTATTAAATAACAATGGCATTAACAATTTCAATACGGAATAAATCAACTTATAAACATAATAGTATAGAGCTATTATACGCGCAAATATGTACACAATCAGTTTGCATGCATAGTATAGCATTGGCGGAAAACAAATGAAATTACCCTTGAACAAGTATTGACTTGATTCCAAATAAAACAAGGGAAAACCACAATACACATTAACTGTATTGTGCTCAGCGTATGAGACACATCCTTAAAACATAAGTTCAAATTATACTGTAATCAGAATGTCTTGCGGAGTAACAGAGACCATACAATCATTGAATCACTACTCCTAGATAAACAAGAAACTCTTATGGAATGGAGTTCACGTCCCATACAGTACAGTAATACATTTAACCACCCGGAACTGAAAAGTTCCTCCAAAAAAAACAAAATGACAATAAGACCAAAAGGGTCATGAAATTCGATGCCTCATGAAATGGCATTCGACAAGTTCCCAAAGAGTATGACCGGTGAACCAACTCCTCAACAAAAAGCTCAAAGGAGCGACTTGGCATAAGAAAAAGAAATGTAACCACAGGAGCCGACACCAATCTCTGATATATACCATTAAACAGGAGTATTGAGGTCCATACCCGGAATGTGGAATGAGCACTGGCAGAACTATTGGCAATTCCTTTCTCTGCGACATGGACTCGCCAAATCTGTCATACACATTCAGAACAAATTCATGAGTAATAGCTTAAATAGTTCAATATTTCAACAAGAAGTTAGAAGTTCAGTGATCGAGTATCATTAAAAATGATATATATGAGGTCCATACTTGGAACATGGATTGAATACCAGCAGACTGCTGGTAAATCCTTTCTCCGCAGCATGGATTCGTTGAGCCTGTAATATACTTCCAGAGAAAACTTATGAATGATGCAACCCCGTAAGGACGGCTTTCAAAAAAAAAGAACTGAAGGTGAATAATACTAATAACGTGAACGTGTATCATACCTGGTCTCCAACTATTGGAAAAGAACGCACAGGAGGATACTGCATCCTTCTCAGTGACGGCATTCGGCCTCACCTCCAGTCACAAGGAAACAAAACTCAACAATAACGATGGCAGACTTACGAGCAGAGGAAACCCTCTCAGAAAACTAACCACGAACAAATGAAATCCTTAAGCCCTAGAAAGATCCAAATGAATTCCTCGCCTTCGCTCCTGGCCATTCGATGGAGGAAGGACTGATCATCACCGTTAGTTAAGTCTAGAATCTCGAGACATCAGTACTGCATCTGAGGTATTAATGTCAACAGCTACTTACCATGCGAAAACTGTAACAGTAAGGGAAACATTCCTCAAGGAGAGCCAGTTGTTTAACGCCTGGCTAATCAACCATTAATGAGAATGGAAATGGAAACCCTGTCGCACTGCCAACATAGCCATGCGTACACAGGAAATCCATATAGTAACGAGCATCGAGAGGTGTAGTGGGTGAGTCCACGTGCCAACACAGATGGGAGGTTGGCGGGTGATGCCTCATTAATTTTGTAAGAGCTATGAGGTGGTGACATGAAATTCATTAACCGTTTGAACATTGTAATATGTCGTATATATTATGCATATAACCTTAGAACATTGTAATATGTCATATATGGTTATGCATATAACCACCGAACTATGTATTATGACATATATGGTTAGGCATATAATAATTTTTTTTTTACATGGTTATCATATGGTAAATAGTGAATGGGGTTCATGACATGTGGTATCAGAGCCCAGTTACAAAACTGAGGCCTCTGGGAAAAATAGAGATGACATCTATAATAGATATGTTACTTGCACAAATATTGTTTAGTATACTAACATCCTCTTATTTTGTCATTAAAATTTTATGAACTAGTACAGGTTTAGGCATTCAAAGAATTTCAACATGAGGAGAGCAGACAATACATCTCGCAGATATGTAATGGGACAAGGGGCACATGGACCTGAGACTAACCCTGAGTTATGGGTACAACTGGGAGAAGAAGCCAGAAATACAAACCAGGCAATTCTGGAAATAGTACAAGAGCTAAAGAATGAGATGGCTCGGTTGTGAGAGGACAATGCACGATTAACAATAGAACAAGAAAGAATTTTAAAGAGTTTGTCTGACAGACAAAACCAACCACCAGTTAATCCTAGCACGGAACAACAGAGAATATCGGAAGAACAGAACCATCACGTGCCCCCAGAGCGATCAGAGGAACAAGAGGAATGTTCTGATAATGCGTATGAACAACAAACCTCAAAGAGGCAAAGGGTGGAATTACAAGGGGAATTCCGTAAGATAAAACCACCACATTTTGATGGGGAACAAGAAGAGGCAACGAAAGCATGGTTGATCAACATGAATAAGTATTTTTAGTTGTATGAATACGATCATAACCTTAAGGCACGATTGACTATTTTCCAGCTGCAGGGAAAGGCTACCTTATGGTGGGAAGAAGTCAAAATTGTAAAGGGAGTGACTGAGCAAACTATTACTTGGGAAAATTTCCAAAGGTATTTTAAGGAGAGGTATTTAACCGAACATTTTTATGATGAAAAGGCAAGGGAATTCCACGATTTACGGTTGGGGCAGCAGACCATGGATGAATTCATCACCCGATTTACCTCCTTACTCCGCTACGTACCATATATAAGGGAGGTGTTAATTTAGCATAGGTTTTCCCTTTGTCTCATATGTAAACTATTATGTTTCATTCACCTCATTATCATATCTAATCGAGCAAATGAAGTGATTAGGTAGGAATTCATAGTATTGTATGCTCCTCCTATAAATTTGCTCACATTCAATGTTTTCTTCTGTTTAAGGAGGATTCAGAGTTATTGTCTTCCCTCCTTAGCTCCTCACCAGTCTTTCCATCCCATTGAAATCCAGATTTGATGCTAAATTTCATGCCTACCTTGCCTCCGTTAATGATTTGTGTTGTTCATTATATTTTTCTGTTTCAAACTGTGATCTTGCCCATTCAGCCCAGAAAAACCCCATTATTTAAATTAAAAACCCCAAATCAACCTTCAAATCAATTTACTAGCCTAATATCTTTGATCCTAATTGGTCAGCTTATCATATCGAAAGATCTACCAAATCTGACTTGAGAGAGCCTTCTCATACCTCGTAGGGCTAGCTACAAGGTGAAATGGTTTGATGTAGCCTTCAAGATTTGCCTTTCTCAGCCTGAGGTGAAATCTCAAGCGCTAACATATTGGCGACCATACTGGGGAGAAAAAATTTGTAATTTGCTCATTGACGTGTTATTTTATAAGTCTTAGACGGAGTCTGAAGACATGCCAGGTAGCCTTCAAAAGCGCTCTTGCTTTGCATCAGCGCAAGTAGATAAACGCTGCTTCAATCGATCTCCGTGAGCTTGTGAACATAGCGCTTCATTAGCACTTTTACCCCAGTACATGTATCAAGTTCAGATCTGATTGTTGATGGTGAACAACGATCAGGCACTTGACAGGCTGAACCATTCACCTGGCGGCTCCAATTCGATCCAGACAGTCCAGTGCTTGCTGATCCGTTCATGCCATGGAAGGGTATGTGGCAGACCCTGCCGTGTGTAAAGTTGTAGAAGAAGTAAGACATTTGTTAGCAAATCTTGAATTTGATGAAAATGTTTACAGTGTTTGGCTTCATTTGTTCAAATCTTTAAAGGTCTTCAAAATTGAATTGTGTGAGTTAATTGTTGAAAGAATTGAAGACGAGATTCAATGGTTAGATGAGCAAATCAAGTCATATAATTTCCAAGACCCTAAAAAGTTTTTGGAAATCATTCCTCCATTGAAACAAGAAATCATAGATTTGCCTATAGAGGTTTACATTGACAGTGTGCAGCTGGAAGTATGCATTGCAGAGTTGGGGCAGCCAACAGAGACTGGCTTCTGTGATCCTATGGCAGCATATATGGACATGTTTTTCAGTTTGATGGACAAATCAAGCTGTCTTTTCCGTGACCAGGGTCATTACTTGCATGAAGGGCTGCCAGCAATTGCGTCTGTGACTTCGTGGCAGCATTCTCAAGCGGCATCATTTTCAGGTTTAATTAAATGGCTAATTTGGCATTTTAGGATTACCTGATCTAGTGTTTGTACAGCAGATTAGAGTAGGTTTTGTAAATAAATAAGCAGCCATAAGGGCAACATCTTGTTTCAGTTGGCTTTAGTTTGTTTGAGTTCAGTTTCAGTGTGAAAATAAGTCTTCAGTTGTGTTGATTTATGTAAAATGGACTCCATTACCCAATGGTGGAGGCACTGTCTGCTCTCCCAAAGTTCTGTGGTTCTTGGCACCTCCAGGAAGCTGCAGCTACCATCCCAAATGGAGCTGATGTTAGACTCCGTCTCACGTCAGAGATTGATTCTTCTTCAGAACCCTGTTTTGAAGAAGAAATCATAATGTATTGTTTTAAATTATGTAATTTATGCTCCAGCTCTTCAAAAGGTAGTAGCAACTTCAAAGCTCCTATCTGCACAAGCACAATTCAGAATATCGTTAGCAATCAGAGGCAACAAGTTATGTGGAGAAAATACCAATTGCAGCAGTATCAATTGCACAAGTTCATGGTGGTATTTCGAAAGATGGTACACGGATGGTTATAAAGATGCAACACTTGCAAATGGAGACAATAAAGAGGAACCTTGAAAAGAATAATTCAGACATATTGTAAGCCCCTGCCTACAAAATAAGAAGTGTGACCCTCCTTCATCAGGAATCGCCAGAGGTTGACTTATCCCATCGAAAAGAGGAAAATGTGCAAGGCACAGAAAACATTCTATATCACTGTGTTGTTTGTGAGCGGCTTGAAAAAGGTAAAACATTATTCTTTTGCTTGAGAAGAAAAGACCACATGTTTGTAAGGTTTCTCTTCTAGTGGAAGGCTCAGGACAACTACCATTTCTTATTGCTGCTGCTAAGCAAGAACATTTAAATTATAGAAGTTCGCCTCATTTGGCCCGCCATAAAAATATTTTGCAATCAACTTTAGGAGAAGAATCATATGCTATGGCTATCAAGGAGATATGGGAATGTTTCCAAGTTCATTTCCTTGAACTTCTTGGGGCTGTTTTTACAA